>KE505796.1:68930-108576 GCA_000441515.1 Elaeis oleifera
ATTAGTTATCCTATCTAGCTTTCCTCTTAATATTAGTTATCCTCCATTATGCATATTTGTTAGTATGATTGCTCTATAACTATCAAACTAATAATTATGTCATTTCAATCATTATAGTTTTATATTTAAGTTATCCTTGAGACCACTTCAACCATCTTGGCATATTTATAATATTATGGTTGATTATAATCAAGTTTTAGGCTCTCAGCTTACTTTTGGTTGAATTTTCTTCCTTTGGTCTATTCCTCCACACCGGTGATATTGGTCATAGTCAAACTCTCCCTAGTTTAGAGAGAGCCATGTGATTCTCATTCCCTTTAGTTCATTAAACATAATCCATGTGGTGTTTACTCTCGACCACTAACTAGATTATTGATATATGATGTGAATATATAGTATAATATAATATATATAATATCAAATTATATAGTATAATAATATGATATAATATGATATAGTAATTTACTAATAAAATATTATCATAATATAATATTATAATAATATAATATAATTATTAATATTATTTTATATAATATAATAATATAACATGATATGATATAATATCGGTATTTTAGTCACCATAAAATTTTATGGAATTAAAAGCTTTTATATTAGTCTAATAAATTTTTGATGAAAAACTCTAAATGAATTTTCTTAATAAGTATTTTTTAGTTTTTTTGAAGAATTAAAAAGCACTACCAATTTTTGCGCCAAACTTCGCTGTATCGGTTGAAAGTACTGTTCACCCTCCAAAAGGCACTTTCTAACGCTCGCAAACCATTTCCAAAACAGAGCGTTAATCTATCACGTTGGATAAGGGAACTAATGGAACCAAGAACTACCATTTTAAGATTCCTATAAGAAATGGTAATCTGAAAATGGATAGAATATAGATTAATCCTCGGTAAGAACACCTTTATTTTTTCTTCGCAGGGACATGGGATGTCTTGGTGAACATGCGTTGCAGCCATAGCTTGTGCTTGCAACTTACCTGACAAGCTAGAAATGAATGAGGGAGCACGTGTGACCCATCGCTGTCACTCGTGCTGCATGCACATTCACAAATGTTGACGGGCACTAAGCAACGTGTAGTTGATGGTGACCCTCAAATTAGTCTATGAACCGTTGAGACCGGATTCATTGCATCAAATGGGACTTTTCTTTTGACTATGCTGATATGCTTCAGATTTTGTTCCTTTTTTTTTTTTTCGTTGTGTGCCTGTGGCAAGCCTTATCCAGACAAATCGTACAAGTTATCTCGTTCTTATCCCTAGAAATTTTAATTAGTCTAATAACCATTTCGACATATTATATTATTAATACGCAAACAGATTTTCTATCAAAGATGCCCACTTAGAAGTTAGTCCTTTTTATATATATTTATACACACATATATGATTTTTTTTTTTATTCTCCAAAAATGTGAGCCTTTTCGTTGAAGGAAATGAAGGATAAGAAGGGTGCTGTCTTTCCTGAATTTGTAACCTCTCAAGTAGGTATTTTCTCAGTAAAATAGCTGCCTATATTTGCAAATGCGTAAGATGCTCCATTTCATTTTGATGTACGGTGAAATTTACTTACATACACTGTTTTATTTTCAAAATATATGTCATGTATTTAAGTTAAACGCTATCTAGCCTCTAAAAGGTGTTTGAAAAAGAGATAAAAAATATTAACAAAAACAAGAGCATCTAAAAATTCTTTAAGTGATGTTTGATGAAGAGATAAAAGATGATCAATGAAGATAAGTTTATCTAACCAAATTAAAGTGCTTTTTACAAGTTGAAGAACAAAATAGTATGTTTTAGTACAGTTTGTTGGATGATGATTTCAAAATTTAGCAATAATTACATAAAATATTATATTTTAATAATAAAAATTAAAAATAAATAAAAAGAAAGGAGTATAGTAAGTACATAAAATAATTATTTCAAAATTTAGTAACAAGAAAAATATCAAAAATAAATAGAAAGGAAGGGATGCCTGAAACAAGATATGTGAAGTTGTATATTATGCTAAGAATAAATTTTATTCCCTTGTGCAGACTCAAGATGAGATCATCTTCAAAGTACGATGAAATTTCTCAGTCCAAAGCTTTTTATCATGTCTTCTGGTGGTTGTACTCAATGAACTCCTTCGATTACATTATAGGAGGAACAAGATAGATTTAGAAAAATTGAAAAAAAAAAAATTGATTGAAATATTTAAAAAAAAATTGATTAGCTCAGATTCATGTTTTCTGATCATGCCATGTGCACATACATGATGATCAAGCTGAGCAAGCACGTACAGAATCGCTGGCCTATCACTTCCAAAGTTTAGTCGTCTTGAATTCTAGATCAATAAATGCAAATGCATATGGGACTATTAAGAATGAATTTTGAAATATGAATTATTTTATAAAAATAACTAAATTTTATTTAAAATTTTAAAATTTTTTAAAAAAATTAAATTTTTAACATCAATATGTATAT
The DNA here is from genome assembly GCA_000441515.1 of Elaeis oleifera. NCBI lineage: Eukaryota > Viridiplantae > Streptophyta > Magnoliopsida > Arecales > Arecaceae > Elaeis > Elaeis oleifera. The sequence goes on from KE505796.1 coordinate 71,405, forward strand.
TCCAACAAGCGTCGATATTTTACAATTAATCACATATATATAATCAAATATCATAATAAGATATAGAAATAATAAATTAATTTTTGATTTGGTTGGCAGGTATCGCGCACACAAACATAGTAAGAGACATGCATTAAGTTAGGGAGCAAATATCCAAATTTTATTTTTGATAAAATTTTTTTTTCAAAAAAATAAAATATCAAACTCATGTCACTCCCCTATGCATATTTTTAACTTTGAGGAAGATGAGTGCGCAATAAAATTATAGGGGCAAGTTGGGGTTACTAGCTCTGGATAATTCTTATTGTTATAATTATTATTATCATAATCTCGTACTATTAAAGCCTGCCGTCTAATTACTGGACAATGCGCCGCCTGCCAGCTACCTACCAAAACGACTTTCAAAAAAAAACAAGAACCGGCCGGTCGCCCCTTGGCCGCTCCGAAAGGCCCGGTCTGTAGGTCTAAAAACCAACCGTGGGCGAAACGGTCGCCAGAAACTTTTCGACTCCTGGGTGGAGGCTTCTGAGTTCCCGTCACCCCCCAGTCCACTACGGTCCGAAAAGTCGTTAACAATTGGTCCCTCCCGCGTTTCTCCACCTCTCTCGCTTCTCGCTGTCTTGCTCAGAAGAAGGGTATGAGAGAGAGACAGATCCGGCGGCTTCGAAGGAGAGATCGGAGGGGTATCTAGGGTTTTGGGGAGTTCTGGCGAGAAATCTTCGAATTAGGGATTGTTCTCGTCTCTGATCTCGTCGGATTAGGGTTCGGGAGGCGATTGAGCGGTGGAAACGTTCGATTTTGGGGCGTGGATGAGAGATCTCCGGCGGGGGTCGTGATATGGCGTCGTCGGAGGTGACAACGCGGGGAAACGGCAGTAATGGGAGGGCAGAAAGCTTCTCCACCGTATGCAGCGAGTCCGGCGCCGACGCCGCGAGGACCCCGTCCTCCGCCGCTCCCAGGAGAGGTAGAGCTCTGCAGACGGCGGAGATGGGTATCCGATTTCTCTTCTTGTAGGGATTTTTGCTTGTGGATTTGTTTACTTCTCATTCTTCTCTGTTTCAGATGCGGAGGACTCACTTTATACTGAGCTCTGGCTCGCATGCGCTGGGCCTCTGGTGACGATTCCTCGCGTGGGGGAGAGGGTCTTCTACTTTCCTCAAGGTCATATAGAGCAGGTAACTCCGTTTCCTCTCGAAGTCCTTTCATTACTCCAGCTAAAGTCTTGAATTTTAGGGTTTTTCTTCTCATCCTGTAAGAATTCCTATTTTCGATTTGCCTGGATTTGTCTTCTTCTACTCTAAATTGGAAGTATTATTTCATGTGGAGATTCAGGTGGAGGCTTCTACAAATCAGTTGGCCGAGAAGCAGGTGAAAATATATGACCTGCCATCCAAAATCCTTTGCCGAGTGATAAACATCCAACTGAAGGCACGCCTTTTAGATCCCTCTTTTGTAAATAATTAGATTTTTCCGGGCTTTTCTTGTCTCTCCATTGATGAACTTTCTCTATTGTGTTGGACAGGCCGAACAGGAGACGGATGAGGTCTTTGCTCAGGTGACGCTGCTGCCCGAGGCAAATGTAAGAGTTTGACATCTACTTTGATATACATATATATTTATATTTTGGTGGGAGGGCGGCGCCGGAATTATGGCAAAGAGAGTACTTTCGAAATTATTTTGGTATTATGTTCGTTTTGGCAGCAAGATGAGAACGCTTTGGAGAAGGAGAATTTGCCGTCTCCACCACCAAGGCCTCATGTGCACTCTTTCTGCAAGACTTTGACTGCATCTGACACAAGCACCCACGGTGGGTTCTCTGTGTTGAGGAGGCATGCCGATGAATGCCTCCCTCCATTGGTGAGGTTATGAAACTTTTGCTGAGGACATTTACTTTTGTTGTTTCCTAATTAAATCACCCTTTTGTTTGTCAGGTATTTGCGAAGTTGTTTTATTTGTAGTGTTCTTTGTCTTTTTTCGTTAGGATATGCGCTTGCAACCTCCAACGCAGGAGTTGGTGGCAAGGGATTTGCATGGGGTTGAATGGCGCTTCCGCCACATCTTTCGCGGTAATTACTGTTGTCACTAAATCATTAAAATTTTGGCTATTTAGTGCATGGGAATGGTGCATGGGAATGTCTGAGAAACTGCCTTTTAATGAAGGGGCTCACCAATGCTTTTCTAGAGTCCTTTTTTCCCCCAACATTTCAGGGATCAACCATTTTCTAGGTGTGGTTGTCTGTATATGATATCTGAGAGAGGACACCTATGGGATTCGTGTAGTCATGTTTCTTTTGTTGAAAAGTTAAGAGTCAAGGCACTTAGCAATTTCATGGTGACACGTTATGATGCTAATAGTTTGGATGCCCACTGTTTGAATGCTGGCTTTACATGGGCTAATAGACGGCTGAGTCCAGCTGTGTGATTTAAGGAAAGCCTTGTCATGTTCCTTTGTTAAACTGGCATGTTGTTATGGATCTTACCTGTCAGTTGCATTTTGTTACTTACATGACTGACGTAGGTGCAATAACCTCAGGTCAACCAAGGAGACATCTGCTTCAGAGTGGATGGAGTGTCTTTGTTAGTTCTAAAAGGCTTGTTGCTGGGGATGCTTTTATCTTTCTAAGGTATGCTATCCTTCTCTCCTATGAATGTCTACAACAACATCTTGGTCATGATTTGGTACTGAATTGTTTGCATGGCCTATAGAGGAGAAAATGGTGAACTACGTGTTGGGGTGAGGCGGGCTATGAGACAACAAACAAACGTTCCATCGTCAGTCATATCTAGTCACAGTATGCACCTTGGTGTCCTTGCAACAGCATGGCATGCTGTAACAACTAGAACCATGTTCACTGTTTATTACAAACCAAGGTGTGATCTGTCTGCTTCAATTGTCTTGTCTGTTATGTTGCTTCTGATATGGAAAACTAACAGAGTACTATTGAATGACAAAATGGGTTTAGTAATGGTTGTAATTTACGTGAGTCTAAATTGTTTAAAACTATCCTTCTCACTGTAATCATTAGGGTCAACTGATTATTGAATCCAACAAAACAGGACTAGTCCATGTGAGTTCATTGTTCCCTATGATCGATACATGGAATCTCTCAAGGACAACTACTCGATCGGGATGAGATTCAAGATGAGGTTTGAAGGTGAAGAGGCCCCAGAGCAAAGGTATCATGACTTTTTGTACCCTGGCAATTGATGCCAGTGAGCTTATGATATATCTTTGAAGTTAATGGACCCATCAGACATTTAGCTAATTTCAACAATTCTGCCTGGCAGGTTTACCGGCACCATAGTTGGCATAGGAGATGTTGACTCTGTCTGTTGGCCTGCATCAAAATGGAGATGCCTCCAGGTCATATCAAAGATCATATTTTCTTACCTCAGAATTCTTAAGCACATTAATATGGATATTTTGTTTCGAATTTAAGGTGCGGTGGGATGAGACATCATCCATTCCTCGTCCGCAGAGAGTTTCTCCTTGGAACATAGAACCTGCTCTGAATCCTCCATTGAACCCCCTTCCAACACCTAAGACCAAAAGGCCTCGACCAAATGCCATGCCCTTGTCCCCTGATTCATCTGTTCTAACAAAAGAAGGTAACGATATGATTGTTGAAGCTTAAGAAATAAATAGAAACAACTGATTCCTAGATGATTATTCTATCGTCTTGTTATTGATGCAGCATTTTTTCATGCTAACTTTTTTAGTTGCAATCAAAGTCACTGCAGACCCTTCCAAATTCATGGAGTTTCAAGGATCTTGCAAGGCCAAGATAGGATGACCTTGAGAAACAACTTAAGCGACAGTAATGATTCAGACACTGTTCAGAAGCCCCTTATGTGGCCTTCATCTCTTGATGAAGACAAAAATGATGTTGTTTCTTCTCGGAGAAGGTTGGGTTCGGGCAACTGGATGCAAATGAGTGGGCACAAACCTACCTACAAGGACATGCGATCAGGATTTCGACCTTTCAGTGACATGCATGGGTTTGGTAAACCATCTTTTGAACAAATTTCTACTAGTACAGATCCTTTGAAGAACCATTTTGAGGACCAGGAAGGCAAGCATAACTTGCTTTTGGACCCATATTCTTTGATACCTTCCAAGTGTTCCTTCAATAAAGAGTCAACATTCAAGAAGCCTCCACATGTTGGTGAGCTACCTTATCAGAGTGCTGAAAATGTTACATATGGTGGGTTGGAAGATTTTTCTCTGGTGCAAGGTCATAATATTGAGCAGAATCCTCCAAATTGGCTAGCACATCCACAGTCAACTTTTCAAAGTGAAAACCGTGCACATAAGAGGGCGGTAATGCCTCAGCCTTTGGGAGCAGCCCAGAATGAGATAACAAGACCTAAAGAAAGTGGCAACTGCAAGCTCTTGGTTTTCATCTCAACAGCAATCCCACTAAGTCTGACCATGTAATGAGATCTGAACATTCCATGCCTCAGATGAAATCTGACCATATAATGAGATCCGAACATTTAATGCCTCAAACAAATGCCACCAATAACTTAGTGTCACAGACTCAACCTACAGTAGCACAAGACGAGTCACAAACCCTAGAAGTTGACCACCATTCTCAGTTGCCCAGGGTACAAAATCAGTCACCACTGCTCCAGCAGCAACTCAGCATGAGATGCATCATCAGCATTGCCCAGAGACTATGAAGGAAGTTCTGAGCAAGCTTCCGGGTGGCTCAAGTAGGAGCTGCAGAAAGGTTTATTCCTTATTCATACGAATGCATGCATCATCCTTTCTTAATATATGTTATATTATATTATATTTGCATGCATTTGTTTCCTGATGTTCTTCTTTTGGTGTTATTTTTGTAATGAATGACAGACAACTTTGGTGACAGACTGTTACTAAAATGTGGATATACATTTTTATGGAAATATACAGCCTCTGACATGATGATTATTATGTGCTCTTTCTACTCAATTAGAACACTTCTTTTCTTTCTTACAAAATTTTCCCACTTTGTTCACATTTCTTTAGTTCTTTTTGTGCCATTTGCTATGCTCGTTTCTTTTGTTATTTGTTTTAACCTATTTATCCATATAATTTTGCCCATTGTCAGCACTTCATCCATTGATTTGGCATTCAAATAAGCATCCAGGATCTGTCAAAATTTGAGAAATTTATCATGTAGCTCTTGATATCCAAGGAGCGACAATGTTTCCCTTCTTATTTTCTGCTAGTCTAAGAATGTCGGCTAAACAAAGAGTGGCAATTGATTATTTATTCCAGGTCCACAAACAAGGAATTGCACTTGGAAGATCTGTAGACCTTACAAAGTTCAATGGCTATGATGAACTGATTGCAGAGTTAGATCAGATGTTTGAATTTGAGGGTGAATTGACGGCGCCAAACAATAATTGGCTTATTGTGTACACTGATAATGAGGGTGATATGATGCTTGTGGGAGATGACCCTTGGCTGTAAGCATCATTCTTGTTTCACGTTTGTATTTATATCACTTGCCATGATCACATTGAATAAGTCACATGAAGACTTGTGCATGCTCATGTAAATAATGCTGACTGAAGTTATTCTTGCATAAGCAGAGAATTCTGTAGTATGGTCTGCAAGATTTATATATACACAAGAGAGGAGGTTCAGAAGATGAAACCAGGAACCCTGAACCCTGGAGTTGAAGGGATTCCTACTGTAATGAGAGGAAACGCAACTGCAAAAGTAACAAAAGTCCTTTTCCTACATCAACAGCTAACCCAGAGAACTGATGCTGGTACCTCCTAGAATTGGTAAGGTGAGTGGCATCTTTTCCTTTTCTTTTCCATCTTTTATACTGCTTATCTTGTCCATCTCCTTTGGGATAATATAGAATGTTTGGTGGTGATTAGATCATTCTGAAAAAGATGCATGATGATTCTGTTGCTATGTTAAACTTTGGTACATTCATTATATTAGCTGTATTTGGCTGTTCCAAGATTGCGTTTTAAGATTATAGAGTTAAAGCAAGTAATGCATTGGATACTGAGGTAAAGATGCTGTTGTCAGCAAGATTTTCTTTTCATCCACTTTTTCTTCATCTCAGAAGATTTTGTTCTTTACATACATCTAATATCTAAAATTCAATGTTAAACTGAAACTCCTGAATTCCACACTGTTCATGAGGCTACATGTTGGTCATCTGTCTCCATACTGTTATACCTTCTACCATCAAAAATAATATTCATCATTTAGTTCAGTTTTTCACTGAGGGAGAAAATCAAAAGAAGTACACCTCCCAATTCTGAGTTATCCATTAAGTAGTAATAATAATAATAAATCTTTAATCAGATTGGAAGATCACAGTTACGCATACTATTTCTTATATGCATTCCATGTGCTGTCTAGGCCGATGATAATAATAGGCACATGGTGACAGATTTTTCTGTTATTTGAATTTTCCGTCAAGAAATCAAACAGGAAAGGACTCATCTTTTGAATCTGTTTTGGCTCTTTGTAGGGTTTTGAAGCAGTGGTCAGCAAAAGAGGATTCCTGGAAAGCTTTTTCTTTGGTGCGGTCTAGCCAAATTACTTTATGTCGTCAGTAAGCCCCATTCCATTGTAGGCTAGGAGCCTTCTTTATCTAATATAGTAGGAGCCTTCTTTATCTAATATAGTTTTTGGATGTGTTGTGATTTCTGCTCTTGAGGTTTGTCTATATGTTTCTTCCTTACATCATGCTGTTCAAAAAGATAAAGTGGCAGCCCTTCTTTCCTGATCTGTCATGTAGATATCTCCCTTCACTTGTCGCATTGTTAATTTTATGCTGTCAACCTAGTGGTTTCTTGTCCTTCATCCGGACTGCAGAGCCCTTGTTGCAGTCACTTTATGTAGTTCTTTCTTCTAACACTTTCGTATGATTAAAATTTGGTAGTGATATAGAACTAGAAGCACATATAGCTGTTAGAAAATGTATTAGTTCATTGTCTTTGGGTACATCTGCCTGTCATGGCCTCTATTCTGAGTGTTGTTGCTTGTTGTCCTGGCAACGGAGCCTTGTTTAATGCTAAATCTGATTTTAGAACTTGCAGTGGGGAATGGTCAATGGAGGAGTATATGAATTGACGCGATACAAAAGATCCACCATGCACCCATATTTTAATAGCCACACATATTATCCTCTCACTGTCGTGTAGGAGTGGAGTTGTATGCTGGCTTCTAAGTTACGCCACTGGAATGGTGGTAGTGGGAACAAGAATTTCAGCTGGGCAGAGCTTGACCTGTGTTTGAGATTAAAATTCAAGATTTCTGAGCAGATTGGTTATGCTGAAAATTTAACTTGGGCAAATCAACTCAGAAGGCGGATAGGTTGGAGTTTGTTTGACTTGGGAACGTATCAATGGAAATGCATGCATTGATATCAATCCTTAACATCCGAGTTAAGAGAGTGGTTCTAGCTACAGACGAGGAATTGGTGATAAGAAAATGCATGCATGCATACATTTGATAAGAAAATGCATGCATGCTCCACTGTGCAATTGTCAACTGAATTTTTTAAGTACTTTATCATTAAGAGCTATCAGGATTATCAAATGTATCTCTTTATAGCTTCTTTATTAAAGCTTGTCATAATAAGCAAAACTATATCATTTATTTTTTTTGCGCTTAGCAAATTCGAGTATTTGTATGTATTTAGCTGAAGCCCCTCCAGATTTGCTCATAGCTGGTTGAAATGCATGTTTGACTCAATTCTAATTGAAATCATTGTCAATTGGGGCATTTAGCACTATATTTTCTGCATCATTTATTATTTATAACATGACGATTAATGTGTCAAGTTGTAACTTTTAAAGGCAAATAATCCAAGCGTCACGAGGAAGTGGTAGGGGAAGACTTATTGTTTGTTTCACTCTATCCAAAACTCTTTGATAGCCATAATAGTGAAAAAAGGTGCCATATTAAAGTTTAGTTCTGTGAGTTACGTTGTAGCCCAAATATCAAAGCACAACTGATTTACTAATCCAAATGTTTCGTTTGATCTGGCAAAAACTTGTTCGACCCAGACTCAAGCCAGACAAGTTTTGGCTGATCTGACTCATCAAGAATGTTCTGGCTGATCTGATCCAGCCTATTTGACATGTGTTGTTAGGCTTCGCAACATGATTTAAAGTTCATGGAAAGGTAAATGTCCAACTCTATCGTTCATTGCCGGTGTACACTTTGGAAGTTGTTTTAACAGCGGCCTTTTCATAGTCCATATGATAGGAGAAACATCTCAACATGATTGTAGATGGTGGAGGGCTATTATAGTGGAAAGGATTGCAGTGGTGGTCCTCTGTGTTGGGGGCAGGAATCTTGAGGGCCCCTCAGTTTTAAGGCATAGGTTCAGTGGTCCTCTTCTTGTATGGTTGTGAAAAGCTGCCTTTTTTGTTGGGTTTTGGAACAAATGCAAGTCATCGAGCATATGACCTTCTTCCTTTTAGGTTTCATTAGTCTTCTGAACCTTTTTGAACCATTTTGCTTTATATATCTTTGGACCCGAATGCAGAGCTGGGGACTTTACATTCTTGATGGTGGACCACTGAAAATAGAGGGTTTGGTGTGGGAGGAGTCCCTACAATCATAAATAATTAAGGAAGGACTTGGTTTCTTATCGACCTTGATGTAATGTCTGCCAGGTTATTGGGGGAACCTGCTTTCTAAGTTCGGATCCAACCAATAAAATCCAAGGATCCCATCTGATAAAGCCAGTTGAAGCTTGGCTTTTATCCATCCGCTTTTGGGATGCGGACTGCTGGGTCAATAATATATGTTTGTCCCTCTGTGTTTGGAATTTTGAACCACTTCATATTTGGAATCAGTGAGCCTGACATCAGGCCTGCCCTACTTTGAACTGCTGCTTTGCAATATCACTTCAGGGTGGCAGTTTATGTTTCAGTCTATCAACTCAATACTTAAATGATCCATTTTAAGTAGACTTGAGTTTAACTTAAACAGATTTGGATCATAAACAATCAATTTGTTTAGACCAGTTATTAAATAGATTATATCAGATTTAAATCTTAGATCCATTTAATTTGTTTAATAATTGAATCAGATCATAATTTGATCTATTTAATCTATTTAAAATTTACTTAATTTGTTTCTGACTTGTTTAATCTGATTCATTTAATTTATTTAGCCTATTTAATTTGTTAACTTGATTTAATTATTTAATAAATATGTTATAAGAATCGATTAGATCCTTTTATGTCCCAATTTTTGAATCGTTTAATATTTGTTCATGCTCCTGCATTTTAGAAGTTTAGATGAAAAAAATTGCATGACGGAGAGATTTTAGGGAACGTCAGTTTCATTATTCTCTGATTTTGCATTTTATTAAAAAATATTTTATCTTCACCTTAAGTTTTAGGAAGTAAATTTGATAACCTGATGTATATCTTTATCCCTTTTTATTTATCTCTTCTTTCTCTGTTTTTTTCCTTGGAGTACCAAGTTGTCATTTTCATTTTTTCTTTATTGGATAAATAGGAACAATGATACTGGTACAGAGAATGTAAATTGTTTATTTTATTTCAGTTACGATCCTTTGTCAACTAAGACAAGGGTTGCAAATGGGTTCGATCGGATTGGATCATGAATGACCCTGATTAGATCCGGATCTTTGATCGAGTCTGAATATTGAATTTAAATCCAATCCAATAAAGATCGGATCGGATAGGATTGATCAGATCTATGATCAAATTTCTTGATCCAACGGATCATTTGGATCGGATCAGGTTCATATATAATCCGATCTCGATTTATGAAATACAGATTCGGATCCGAATTTAGATCTACTCAGATTTGAGTTATAAATAAAAGATCAATAAGTAGAAGATCTATAAACGATCTTATTTGCACTACAAATTTTGATCATGATGTATTAGATTATTAGAGCTCTTATATCCCATACATTTCATTCAAGAATCCAAAAAATCTAATCTTATTTTCTCACCACTATTTCTGACTTGATTAATCCAAATTCACAATATTTAACAAATTTTAAAAGATAATAATTTAAAAATCAATAGAATATATTTTCAAGAGCAACAGATATTAAAGCAGTCTCGATTAAAATTAATATTCATATAACATAGGAACAGAGAAAGATGAGGGATGGATTTGAGTCGGATTAGATTGCATCGGATCATTTATCTCAAGATTTAAATCAATCCAAAAGTCTGCATGGGTCGGATTAGGTTGAGTCAAAATTCAGTAAATTTATATCTGATTCGAAAATAGAACAGATCTAATTTTATAATCTAATTTGGATCTACGGATCTGATTCGGATCGGATCTACGTGGATTAGATCAGATCAGGATATGGATCAATTCGATCTATTTACAACCTTAGCTAAGACAGGAGGCGGAATACTGAAGGGTAAAACACCTATTATTTACCACTCCGATTCGATAGATAGGTTTTGGTGGAGACCGGAGGGGAGTGTGGGTACAGAACAGATGGTAATGTTAGAACCCCTCTCAATCTCATTAAAAGGGGCGGGGTCCGGTTTTTCACCAAAAAAAAAACAAAATTCTGCCGTCCGCCGAAAGTGCGTCGACCGAGAATATTCTTTTGGCTGGGAGGTGGAACGGAAGGAGCCTTTATACGGTTGTGGCACGTGTGATAGCAACAGCCACTTCGCAGCCCGCAATGTTTATCGGTGCTTTTGGTTTGTAACTAAGGCCGCAAACGGATCGAGTTGATCCGTGATCCGATCTGATCCGATTAGATCTGATCTGAATCCATTTAAAAGATTCATGAAGTTGGATCAGGTTTAAAATTGAACCCGTTCATCTTTTCGAGTCGGGTCTGAATTTTTTGAATTTGGATCAAATCCGATCCATGGAGATTTTTGGATTAATTTGGATCTCAAGATATATGGTCCGATCCGAATCGGATCCAAATATAAGATCCGAACTCTGTTAGAATGACTCATCCAAATAATAATTTGGACTTTAGACCAAAAGAGTGACTCACTTAAATTCTTTCTTAAATCTCTTACTAAAATCTTTAATACTGTCACACTATCACAAGATCATTAATGTACTGCACAAAAAGTGTCATTCTTATAGCTAATCTCGAAATTTTTTAAAATCCTTCCACAAACACAAAGTAAACTGGGGATCTACCAACAGTTGTTCATAATTAAAATATCCAGTTACTTGTTTACTGTTGTACATTACTATTGCCTTAGGGATGGTATACAATATCCACTATCAATAATGAAATGAGAAGATGTAGGAAGAAAGGAGAGGAGAGAATATCTATATGAAAAGATAGATATGGTCATGCTATTTTGCTGTCGATGTGACCTCTAATTTCACTTTATGTAGATTTTAAACCCATGATCCGATCCGATCCGAATTAGATCCGAACCGGATCCGCATTTTATGGATTGGGACTGAGTTATATATGGACTCGATCCGACCCGAATGATCCAATGGATCAATAAATTCGGTCATGGACCCGATCCGATCCGATCTAATTTTTTATTGGGATGGGTATGGATCCAATATCAAAATCCAATCAAGAAATCGGATCGGATCGGATCGGGATCACTCAAGACCCGATCCGATCCGACCCATTTGAAGGCCTATTTGTAACTGGGTGCTGGTTGGGTCCTCTCTGACCGGGCTCTTGGATAAACCTTTCACGCGGAGGCGACTATCCAATGATATTTTGAAATACGTAATCATATCTAATCATGCACCGTCGTATACGATCGTCTCAAAGTAGCTTCAGGGCATGATCAGGTGGTAGCACGCAAAAGACAACGATGGTCCTTGGGACGACATTTGACCTCCATGCTGCTGCTCTATGCTGTCATCAGGTGAAAGGTTTAAAAACATGGCAATTATAATAGTACAACACCTCTTATAATAGTTATGGATCCCTTCTTGTATATTATATGTACAACAATAAGTAGGAAAAAAAAACAATAATAGCTACTATAAAGGATTAATTAGTATTGTCAAATTTCATTATAACAAAATAATGTTATTTTTATTTATGTTTTAATTCTAAAAAAATACTTTTCAAATTCAACTTTAGCTCAGTTTTTTTTTCAAGATTTTGCACAACTTGAAAAAATATTTATTGTTGCATAAACAATGATTTAAATACCGTAAATTTTTTTTCTATTATCATCCATTATGTTTCATTATAATATTATTACGATAAGCTTTTTAATATAATATTTTCAATCATTTAGCTATAGCAAATAATTATTGAGAATTATTGTTTGTCCTATGCATACGAGGCTTCTATCCCTAGTTTTATTCTATCCCACTCAAAATAAATCTTCTTTATTTTACTTAGTTATTCCATCTAGAATAATTATTTTTGTCCTTTAGTGGTTACCAAAGTTGTTTTCTAGTGGGTGTTTGATTTTTGAATTTAGATAGGAATCAAACATCTCATCCACACAATGCTCTATTTAAATAGACTTTTGGCATCTCATTGGATAGTATGGGAAGAAAGAGAGATAGATATCCTCTTTTGTGAGGCATGAGAGAGAACCTTCTTATGTGGCTTATTTTTTTAATAAAATCTCTTTCAGTATCTATTTCTTATTATTTCTTCTTTAGTGTTTTTTTGGATCCTAGGTCGGTTCGATCGACCTACTCCCAATCCCATTCTACATAGTATGAAAGCCATATACTTGAAAATTGGGTGTTCATGTGTACGTATCTTGACAATGTTGAAGAGTTTTCACTAATTCGCTATGCAGTGATGCAAATGTATAAATTTTTATTGCTGATTCAAGAGATGAATTATCATGACTGAAACTACTATCGTCTCTAACATTGGGATTAAAAATTGAACAATAATTATGCCTATTGGAAGGCCTACATCATCTTTTCTAATTAGATAAGATTTATGGGAAATCATGAATAGGACAGATATGATGCAGCCAATGGAAGATCAAAACTGGAAACACTATGTATATCGGACTAATATGGATGAAAAAAACTCACTAGCATATTCGAGATATAGAAAATCCAAAAATAATATGAGATGTTCTTGCTACTCTCCACTCAAAATCTTATGAGTCTCGATTTCAATTTTTGGAGAACAAAATGAGTGCTCTCAAATAAGATTATTTTACAATTTTTCAATATATTCCCAAAGAAAGAAGTTGTTTAATCAGTTTGGTATGCTTGATCCAAATTTTTGTTATAATGAAAATAAATGACGTAGGCTTTTAATATATAGTTTGAATAAAGAGTGCTTGCTATTTTTGAATGAGCTCAACAATCTATATTAGCAGAATTAGAAATATACTTGTTAACTAAGAAACACTTAATAATCTGATGTATGATTTGATGATATCCCCTCAGAAAGAAGATGCCTTGTTTTTGATAATAAAATAATAAATAATAAATAAAATAATAAATTTAAAATAAAAATAATACTAGTTGGAAGGTTTGATAAGGATAAAATCTTAATTAGAAAAAAACTATAAATTCAAGGAGAATTGTCATAAATATGGAAAATTTGGTCACAAAATTCAAAAGAGGTAATTGAAGCTTAAAGAATCTAATGTTGCATCCTTTGCATGAGCATGGGAGAGAGAATGAAATTAGTAGTTGGGCTCTTACAAACTATTATTGTTGATTTTAATGATTTTAATAGTCAGCATATATATATATATTTCTACTGGGCTCTTACTACTATTATTGTTGATTCTACTGGTCTTGATGGTAAGCATGTATGTGTTTCCACTATGCTCTTACTATTATTAGTGTTGATTCTAATGGTTTTAATAGTCAGCATGTATGTATTTCTACTTATTTTCATGTATCAAATATTGATTTTGCTCGTAACTGGATTGTTGATTTTAGGTGTTTTAATCATCTTATTGGTCATAGAGAAATTTAATTTTTTATATGATTAAATTGATTCCAATGCTATTGCTACTATGATAATTTATTTATTTTGTTAAAAGTATTGATGACTTATTTATCATGTCATCTACTGGTTCTGTTTTTATGAATGATGTTTATTATATTCCTGGCACGAAGAAAATTTATTTTTTATTTCATAAATCATGGATAAAGATATTATATTTTATTTGATCTTGATGTTGTAGAGATTTATGCTAATGTTAAAGTTTCTAGAAAGCTTATTACTCAAGGCTAAAAAGTGAACAAGCTTTATGTTATATCTTCTAGTAATTTTTATGTGAATCAAACTCTTGAACATAATACTGCTAATTTATAGCATGCTAGATTTGTTTACATGAATTATAACAGACTTCAAGATATGCAAAGCAGGGAATCGTTAATTGACTTTCTAAGATGAAAGTCAGTACTAGCATTATTTGCATTGGATGACAATATGAAAAGAAGCATAAGCTATCTTTTAAAAAAACCAAATAAGATGTTTTCGGCTACTATAGTTGATACATTCAGATCTCATAGAGATGATTAATGCCTCATCTTTTATTGGTTGAGGTATGTAGTTATCTTTATTGATGATTTTTTTGAATATACTTGGATTTATTTGTTTGATAAAAGTCAGAAGTGTTTAAGAAATTTTATCAATTTAAATATTTGGTTGAAAATCTCTTTAAATTAAAAATTGGCTATTTGAGAACCGATGGAGATGGTGAATATGTTTGAAAAGAATTCTTTTAACAATTTGATTAGCCGTGGCATGTGTAGATAATTTATTTGCCCAAAAAATCTCAAATATAATGGTATAGTAGAGAAGAAGAACATACATCTATTTGTGACTATCTATAGTATAATTTATGCAAAGAATATGATGTTAAATTATAGGAGGCCATAAAATTTACATGAAGATGAAGTCATTAATGTTGTCATGATCTTTGAAACTATTATGATTACAATCACAAGAAGAAAAGATCGATTCGGATGCTTCTCACTGTCCATAAGCAGCACTTTGATTTTCCAAACTTAACTCTGAATATTCTTGATGGAGATGACCTCATAACCACTCTCAAAAAAGTTAGAAATTACGTCCATAAAGGATGTCTTTTATAATATACCTCGTCCATCAAAGGTAATATCTAAATTAGTTAGGGAGACTAAGATGGACCTTATGTCTACAATAATTATATAGAATTTGACTTTATTACAACTATCATAAAATATATCCTATCATCTTAACAGAAGCTTATTTTGAATCAAAGTCCATATCAAATTGAAACGTCTAAAGTAAATTTCGATGTGTATTAGTATGAGCCACATCTAGATGGGCTCAATCAGATAAATTCAAATATTCTCCTATTTTGGCCTAACCTAACACAATCATTTTCATTTTAATTATTTAAAATATTTAAAACTTTAATATAATTTTATGTGGATTTGGTAACCAAAAATTGATGCGGACCTATATTTAAAAACTTAATTAATGCTGATCCACATTCCTCCATAAATTATAGGATATATACCATATGTTTACTTACCAAGTAATCATCAATGTGAATCATAGCTGTAAATATATTGTCAATCAACATATTAATGACATGTTATAACTAAGTTCTTAATGTGAAATTGTATTTATAAATAGATGAAATTCATGTATATTCTTTAATCTCTTTATATTATATGATAAACTATTAATTAGCATAAAACAAATAAACTGAACTTTATTATAAAAACAAATGTGATAATTTTATGACATTATCCAATGCATATTAACTATAAAATAAGCTAATGAGTCTCATATGACTCAGATGATTCATCAAAATCCTTGGAGTAAGTTCTTTAGTTAGTGGATCTGTAATTATTAGCTCTATATTAAAATATCTCACAAATATTTTGTTTTGCTTTATTATCTCATGGAGAGCAACATATTTAACATTAATATATTTGCAAGTGTTTGTACTCTTTGTATTGCTAGAAATATTACAATAAATCATTATCATAGCAGATTTTTATCAATGTGCTAATAGAATCAACCTCTAAGTCTTGTGATAAACTTCTGCAATTAGATGGTTTGTTAGAAAATCTCATAATAGACTACATATTTCTTTTATAGTAGATATAGTGATAAGACTTATTTTGTACTCATTTATGATATAGCACCTTTTATAAGTAGAAAGATATATCTAGTGGTATGCTTCCTACTATCAATGCATCCAGCAAAGTTTGAATCTAAATAGTCAATAATTTCAAGATGATCAAATTGTCATACCCTAAATTTGGGACATAATACTATCATGCTATCGAGAGGTACTATCCTCGATAATACAAAGCCATTAATCATAATCTTAAATAAACAAAAGATCTGTCACCGATAAAATATAACAAAGAGGCCCAATTCGAATTATTATTAAGTAATTAAACAAAGACTAGTTTAGAGCGACTAAATCCAAATAAAGATATCAAAATCCATATTTCAAAATTTATAAAATAATTGATTACATATCTATAATCAACCAGCTAACTAAAATTCAGCTATAAAATTTTTAAGTTTGCTAATACGGACTCTAATTCTGGATCATCCTTTATTCTGATCTTACTCATTTGTAAAAGGAAGGAAGAATAAAGAAAGAGGTATGAACTACACCAGCTCCATAAATAAAACCTACACTTTTTAATCGGATCAAGCATAAATTTTTTATGATAATAAAATATTAAAAATAATATTTATTATAAAATAAATATTTCATAAAATAATATAATAAAATAAGTCATAAAGATAGCATGCATAAATTATGAACATTTCATGAAAATAATTCTAAGTCATTCTTGTCATATGCTCATATCATAATTAAAAATATTACCCATAAATATTCATACTATGATCACTTTATATACGTGATAGAATCCATGTTCTTAATCGATAGAGTTTTTTTTCTTATACCAATTTTATACCTTCTAGTAGGGCCTATATTCATACGGATGCTAGCTCCGAGTATTGATTTTCTCAATTATAGGGATTCATATATAGCTGTCTAAGAGCTTTTAAATCTTTATATTTTTTTCAAATATACAGATAAATAGGTGGAAAATACTAAATGATATGATCAAATTCATCTTTGTAAACATGCTATTTTATTAAATATTCATGGAATCACATTTCATAGCAAAGCATAAATTTTTATATCATATATGCTGATTCTTGTTTTAAAAAAATATGATTTCATTAATAACAGTTCATATGCACAGATAATATGATAAATTTGAAAATTAATAAAGAGCGTAAAATCTACTTATCTTGTCCATTTTAGACTTTCAGATTTTTCTAGGAGAATCAGCTAATCCTATTTAAAATATAAAATATAATTATTTCTATTTGACGAACTCAATAGATTTGAAGACTAAAAAAGAAAGCTATTGACCGGATGTTTAGTCTGATAGACCGAATGAGTCAAATGTAAGTGATTTGATTAAGAAATTATGAAGCACAGATTAAATCAAGGCTAAGATCAATTAATAGGTTCATCAATAATGGATTTCAAATCAAGGCTCAGGTGATCAGTCTGACAAGTTGCTTGGGCACCATGACAGTCCTGGGCTTCTTTGGGTCAACTTAGGTCCATAATCAAGGGAACGAGACTTTGAACTAGGTCTTTGATAAGCTTAGAGAGAGAAAGAGAGAGGATAGAGAGAGACATGAGAGAGGAGAGAGAACTCTGTTTTCTTTCCTTATTCTTCTTTTTCCTTCTTTTTCTTTCTTTTTTCTTCCCTTCTTTGGCCAAACAGGGGAAGAAAGGAAGAGTGGCTAGTGGTCGAAGGACTGACGATAGGTGGCTGGGCATGGTTGATGATGAGCGGCAAGGGATAGTTGATGGCAATAATCAGTTGGCAAGAAACAAGGGGAAGAAGCTTGGAAAATTGGGGATCCGAGTCTTTTCTTCGTTTTGGTCATTGGCCATTCATTGGTGGCGATGTTCTAACCATGGAGGATGGTAGGAAGGTTGGGTGACCCAACCAAGATTTCAGCATAATAAAGTGCGGCACTGATGGCTAAAAAATGGAGAAACAAATCGAAAAATAGGGGATGCAAAATAAGGGGTTCTTTTCTCCCTAGTTTTTCGATGAAATCGATGTCCGACGATGATGCTTGAGGTCATCAAAAGAAAGGAAAGAGAGAGGAGCTGGGATCGAGACATTATCTCGACTCCGATGCTTCTCCAATTCTGATTTTTGGCAAACACAGTGCTAGAGAAATTGGCAAATTTGAAGAAAAAGAGGGAAAAAGGATGAAGAAAACCGACTACTTGTGATGGACCCTAGAAGGAAGGGGGTTCCTTTTTAGGGCACTTTTTAGGATTTTGGTGGCCCTAGGAGTCTATCTCTTTTTCAAACTTGTCAAAGAAGAAGACTCTCGATGTATCTCCTTTCCAAACTAGTTTCTTGTTTTTCTTATTTGGCCAGGGACATGGGCCGAGTTAGTGATGGGCTGGTCCAATAGATCGGGCTATCACACAGATCGTCTATATATGAGCATGTAGTCTTTTGCACCCTACAAGTAATGTATAACTTTTTTGTAGCTTTTTAATGCTCCATCCATAAATCATGTTGATAATGTCCAGACATTGATATAGCAAAAGCAATATCTAGATGCACACAAATTTGGGCATAATTCAAACTCTCAATGACAATACATAGGTATGAACCTTATTTCCTCTCTCCCTTTCTCTTTCTCTCTCGATCTTATTTCTGGGACATTGTAATTTATTAAATTTATCATCCTTTATGATAGGAGCAATCTCGAGGAATATTTTCTATCCCAAATTTTTTTAATACTCAAACAAAGTCCTTAAGATAGTCCAAGTACCTTTAAGGATTTATCTTTATGAATCTCAATGCCTGTAATATAAGTGATTTTATCCACATCTTTCATCTCAAAATTTTAAGATATAAACTATTTGATTTCTTTAGTACACCAAGATTACTATTGATAATAAATATCATCCACATATAATACTAAAAGTATAAATTTACTTCCATTAACCTTTAGGTATATACCTTGATTAATAGTATTTTCTTCAAACCTAATGAAAGTAATTGTCCCATTAAATTTGAAATATAATTGTTTGGAAGCTTGCTTAATTTGATAGATGAATTTTTTAATTTGCAAACCATATACTCTTATCTACTAATAACAAACTTTTGGATTGTTTCGTATAAATCTCTTCTTCTAGATCATCATTGTAGAAGGCCATTTAATCCATCTGATATATCTCTAAATCCAAATGAGCTACTAAGATTATGACAATCCTAAAAGAGTTTTTTTATGAAACTGGAGAATAAATCTCTTTAAAGTTAATGTCTTGCTTTTATATGAATTCCTACCTTTCAATCTTATTATCAAGATTTCTTTTGGTCTTATAAA
Organism: Elaeis oleifera; assembly: GCA_000441515.1. NCBI lineage: Eukaryota > Viridiplantae > Streptophyta > Magnoliopsida > Arecales > Arecaceae > Elaeis > Elaeis oleifera. The sequence continues at coordinate 90,733 of KE505796.1, forward strand.
TTCATTTGCAATCTATTGGTTGCACCTCTTATATATAGGTCAACTAAATCATAAATATAGTTGTTATCTATACAGCTTAACTCTTCTTTTATCGCATCCAACCATTATAAAAGTTTCATCTTTCATAGCCAATAAGAATGTCTCAAGATCATTATCCTTTTCATTCATATCAATTAAATATACCATATAATCCAAAGATGTAGTGGATTTTTTATTCTAGTAGATCTTTATAGAGTTGTCCCTTGATTTACTTGTGATAGTGGTTAGAGAATTGCTTCTTCAGAGGCTTATCTTGAATCGGAATATATATCAAATTAAACATCTAAAACAAATCCTAATGTATATTAGTATTGTCCACATTTGGATGGGCTCAGTCAGATAAATTCCACCATGTGAAGCATAAATTCTAGGCAAAATACGTGAAGATAACAGTTTATGTTCTTAATAAGACATCTTTGAGAAGTTTTGACGATATAAGTCCCTATGAAAATTATTTGGAAAGCATTCTAATATTTTCTCATCTTCGTGTGTTTGGATGTATTTGATATATGCATGAGTATGATGCATTCTCTAATAAGCTAGACAAGAAATCTATTAGGTGTATATTTCTTAAATATGATAAAGCTAGGAAAGATTGGAGATGCATTAATCCTGAGATAATAAAGATTTGTATCTTCAAATATGTTGTTTCTGATAAGAGCTCTTCTTGGTGGTCTTTTGATGGATCCTATGTTCCAGTTGAGGAGTTTAGTTTCTGATGAGGATTGGGTATCTCAAAAGGATATTGTTCCCACAAAAATTGAACATTCTTCCCTTCTCTAGCTTCTTCAACTTAACAATTATTTGAAGTCTATAGAAAGTTAGTGTACATACCTCAAATTCTAAGATAAAGGAATACATATTATAGAAAAATATATAAAGTTACTTGAAGATGAATCTGAAGCTCTTGAGAATCCATCACTATGGTAGAGAAGCAAGAGAAAGAAGAAATCAATTGATAGATATTGTCACACCCCGAATGCAGCACCTAGGGTCAAATACGTTACACAGCCATATGAATCCTAGAGCGATACCTTAGAGATCATGTAAGGCCTAAAATAATTTTAAATTTAAATATTTCAAAATAACCAAATAAATATCAATCATGTCAACCAAGTCGTAGGACTGAAATCGGATCGGATACCACCATATTCATATCCGTATTTGTTTTGTCTGACGATATAAATACAGATACGGATATTATTAGGATGCAAAAATTCATATCCAATATTTATTTAAATGGATACGGATAAAATTCGAATACTGAAAGTATGGATATAACTATAGATGTTACTTAGATAATTAAATTTTATGACTACATAATCAAAGATAGTACTAAATAGATGATAAATCAAGTTAATAACATATTTATATAGTGGTATATTTCTCTTAAAAATTAATAAATATTATATAAAACTATATAGGATTACATATGGATCTGGATATTCGGATACAGGTCGGATAGTTGTCTATCTATATTCATATCTATTTTCTTTGATAGAAATTGATATGGATACGGATATTAGTCGGATCCTAAAATTTTTATCCATATCCGAATTAATTCGGATACGAAAATAGATCTAGATCGATAATATCTATACCACTTTCACCCTTACCAAATCGATCCATCGAAATAAATAGCCAACTTGTTCAATTACAAATATTCAAATGTCCAATGGTATCAAAAATTTAACTAGCTAAGAACTAAAAATTTCAATCCTCGACTTCTCACCCAACCCATCCGAACTAAGCTTCTACGGTCTCTAAAAAAAATAATATAGGGATATGAGCTTTTCAAGCTCAATAAGAATCACTGTACTATCTACATCAGAATCATAAATTTATTGAAAATATATCAATAAGTATATCAAGATGAAATCATGAAATCTCATAACACATATCTAAAATAACTTAAATACTAGCATAAACATGCATCGAACATATATCAAGAAATAGATTATCACGTACCATCAGATAAGATCTTTTATTCAATATAAGTCTATCTGGTCTTAACATCTATTTTCTCTTTTCCATACTTTCAGTTTGATAACCTTTAACTTTTCGGCTTTGGACCAACCAAGATCATGCGATGATCTTTATTCGGATCGAATTTTCATGATTTTTTTGGATCAAATTCTCATGATCTTGCTCGAATCAAGTTCTTATAATCTTTTTGGATCAAATTCTTTATGATCTTTCTCGGATCACAAGTCCACACGTAAGTCCGTAGGGGCTGTCCCAGATATAAGCTCCTAACCGACTATTCGATCTTTATCGAATCGAATTTTCAGACATAAGCCTATGGAAGCTATTCTACATAACGAGCCTAGTCCAAATCATATTCTTTCGAACCGATTATTACATGTTGATTTCACTGTATCAATTCTAGTTTATAGTATAATTAAGATAAGTATATCATATCTATATAATCATGCCATCAATCATTGATCAACACATAATGTACTCATGCTGAAAAGTCGTACAAAAAAGTAATAACGTCTCCAAGATGACCAATCCATCAATACGAATCCAATGATGCAAAATCAACAATACAAATCCAACGATAAAAATAACATATATAATGATGATTTTGTATAGAAATTCTTATCTCGATGAGCGATAAATTGGATTCATTAGATTATGATCCGGATATGAAAACCCTTACTCGATGTCCTCCTATCTGATGGATTGCTCTCCTATATTTTAAATTAATATTATAAATAAATCAAATAAACCAATTAATTTTCAAGAACCCTCTATTAGGATTCAACAAGGTCCTCCCCTCCCGTCTCAAAATTTCTATTCTAAATTTCTTCTTTTTTTTTATTTCCCATAATCCATCTAAAGAGAGAATAGATAGGTAAATAAATAATTACATAATTTATTAATTATTAGAAATTAGAGAAGAGAGAGAAGAACTTTCTTCCTTCCTCTTCTCCTGCACACACGGCCACGGACCACCGGAGCCAGCCACCCGTGGTGGCTCCCAGCAGCGATGAACACCACAGCCCCACAACGACCCCATTGACGGCTTTTGTTGGCAACAAATGGTGGATCCACAAAACAAAAGGGTTAGCCCTATTCAACTAAGATCGGCTGCTTGCTGGCTCCAATCGGACATCAACGACGAGGAAAACAATCAAAAATAAAGAAGAAAAGGAGGGAAAGGAACTTACCTTACTCCAACGGCCTAAGGAGGATTTCGACGATCCTTTTTCTTTGCAGCAATCCACAAAAGAATCTTGAGAGATCTCAACCGATTCTAGGTAATCCCTCAACCAATCTATGTTAAGAACCTAAGGGAGGGAAGAGGACTTTTTATAAAGGGGTTTTCCTAGACTGTCGAGGACTCTTGCAGCCCCAATCTCATCGAAAATGGGAGGAAAGAAACTCCTAATCGAAATATTCTTCCTCTTATCTCACATGCCACTCACATGCTTCAAGGTTTTTTTTTTGGTCTAGATTGCTGGGTTATTACAAGTATAGAGATTATGATTATTCTTCTATTATTTATTGTTATGGTTCTATTGTTGATCAGTTAGAATATACTTTATATGATGAGGCCCAGGGCATTGAAGTTTGAGAGGATATCATGAAAGAAGTGATTTTAGTCCTTAAAAGAATGAAACATAGGGTTTATATTTTTCTATTTCTTGTAAGTGGCTTTACAAGGTGAAAAAAAATTCATAAAAACCAACTAGTAAATATCTTCACCAACAAATGAACAATCAAGTGGTTGAAGATTTGTACAGCAAACTAGATATTTAATATAGACTTCATAATAAGAGAGAATATTAAGAATCCTTGCTTGTCCTACTTATGATAAAATTCTATTCCTAATTTTATTCTATCTCACTTAGAATAAATATTCTTTATTGTATTTAGTTGTTCTTTTAGATTAATTATTTTTGCCCTTTAATGGTTATTAAAGTTTATCTTTTAGTGAATATTGGCTTTTAAATTATATAAGAATCAAACGTCCTCCCACATGATGCTCAATTTAAAGTGAACTTTTTGGTAACATATTTAAAGAAACTTTTGATATCTGGTATAGTGTGAAAAGATAGAGGAGAGAGTGAGAGATGTTTGTCCTCTTCTGTGAGACATGAGGAAAAACTTTCTTATATAACAAAATTTTTAATAAATATTTTCACCTATTTTTTCAGCATTTCTTCATTATTATTTTTTTCTTTGATATTTGTTTTGGATCATATGTTGGTGCAGCCAATCTATTTTAGATAGCATTCCATTTTGCAATAACAACTAATATAACCATTACAAAGTTAATAACAAAGTTAATAATAGTTTTCATGGAGACTTGTTATAACATATTACCGCCCTTATTGGAAAAACCTTGATCAAGGGCATTCTATACTATATTTTCAGCATCTGCAAATTCGGAGTCCACTCAAGATGGATCTTTCCATGTTTATTCTAATTTTTATTTCTTTATTTTTTATGAGAAAATCATTAAATATATTTCTCGTCCTACACATCATGACGTGGCTCTTCATCACTGGAGAACGCAGGGCAGCAAAGTGATTCAATAAGACATCCTTTGGAACATTCTCCTTTTCGTAAGAAATCAGCTGAGCCTGTTCCACGAGAACTACATTAGAGATATGCATCAATTATTTTTAAAAAACAATATTCATATGAAACCAAAAGTGAAAGTGGTCACGTAAATATTGGAAAAGCTGTGTGCCTGTTGTAGAAATCACCAGCTCTGACATGCACTGCAAACGTCCATGCTAGTCCAAGTATTGACGCTTGCACCTAAAGACTACGTTAAGGTGGTGCCTCCTCATGGTCTTCAAGGTCAAAGATATATTCATGGACAACAAAATACGTACACTATTCAAGGTCTAATCTCTAAGGTGGTAACTCACATGAATATACGATTTTCAATCTTGGACGGCCAAATTCTTGGATGTCCAAGGCTTATTCATGTGAGTGGCCGACAGAAGTGTTAGTGGGATGTCTAAGTTATATTCATGTGATAATATTTTATATCCAAATTTGAGGTGCACTGCATGATAAATCAAAGCCTTTATAATGGGTTGTTAAGAGAATGAAGAAACAGAAGAGGAAGGTGGTATGGTATTCCATGGCAAAGAAGAGCATATAAAGCAAGAGATATACATAGGGATGACCAGAATCTTGACTCCGGCTAATCACTGCATCCTCTCTATGAGGAAGCATCCCTTCTCCCAAAATTACAGACTTTATGTGCTGAATTCCCTCTAGAGAGTTAATTAGCAGCCCTAAATATCAACCTACCCACAGGTGTCGATTTTTATTTTAAGTACCCTTTTATTGAAGGTCTTTCAACCTTTTCCTGCGGATATGGTCGCTTTACTTCCATGCTGCAGCACCTAGTACACATTGGCTCAAGAAATTCTCTACTCCTTACCCTAAAAAAGTCAGATCACCTTGCATCCTTGAACTGAACCATTTTTCACCAGACCTTGTCTATTTCCAGTTTACCAACTCTCTCTTTCAAAAAGAAAGAAAAAGAAGAATAGCAGTTAAAAATGATGTGCGTACATACATATGTACGTACGTTTATGGGGTATGGAATACACATCTCGATGCATTTCATAGGGTAAGCATGAAGGTGAGTTTTAGGTGTAACAAGTCTGGCGCACACTCCTCTGAATAGATGTGATGAAACAGCATCCAAGTGGATCTGAATGAAGCAAGGAAGTTTCTGCTTATCAGAATTCGCACCTGACTGTGCGGTGGTTTCAGATGTTGTCACCTCGGCTTCATGATGCCTCATGAAGGGACTAATGATGTTCCGACTGTTCGGTTATATGCAATTAATTAAACATATCATATATGTATATCACTACTTGGTTCTGGTGAACTTGGTCCCTTCAGTGTGTGAGTTAAAAGAATTATGGCACTTGATTTAATAACTAAAAATAGTTATTCCCTGCTAAACATGAAACTCAGCATTTCTCCAACCAAACCATGGATTAGCAGCCTGGATAATTTCCAGGCGTCGAAATGAAATAATCTAATCATTGAATCTCCAACTATAAAGAGAAGCAAGGAAGTGGTATATCTAACAAGTGATAAAGGTTTGGGTACCATCAGCATGAAGAGGACAGAGCAGCAGAATCATTCTGGAAAAGATCTGTCTCCCCGACTTCCGACAGGAAACCATCCTCGAAGAATGCCAAATGTAAAGCTCTAACGCACTGCTTTGCTTCACTGTCATGAACTACCAAGGAAATGTTCACCTGTTGTGGAAGTAAAGAATCATGTAGAATCAGTTTAGCAAACAAAACTTGATGCATCATGCATGTACAGATGACCATAGTGCTGGCACCCTGCAAGTTTAAAGAATCACAGAAGAAAGACTCCATGAGATACCTTAGATGCCCCTTGAGAGATCATCTGGACATTGACTTTATTTTCCGTAGTATGTTAAATGCCTGACATGATACAAACACATGATCAACAAGGATGGAGAGCATTGGTTTGAACTTTATTTTGGTGTCAACAGTAATACCTATGTTATTTCATCGCCTCCAAAGAAAGGATGGAGGAATAGTAGACAGAAACGGAGGAGAAATGAAGGAAGAATTTTCATCTCTCCAAGGAGACATGCTCAAACCTTTTCTAGTATCAAAGAGGACCGTTGCACATTTCCAATGAGGGAAATTATTGATCTGTGCTGAAGGAGATGAACAACAGCAATCTTCTCGAGCTCTTCGACCAAATGATCCAGCTCCTGCAATAGATTGTTTTAGATAGACTAGATGATAATAACAACCATAACCAATCAAAAGCAGATGGTTGTTGCAGTCAAGGTGGTCAACCATTCTGTTTCCATAAATGGTTTATCCAAAATGATCAGGATACTGGAGGAAGAAAATAAGTGAATTACTCACTCTTGTCTACAATGCTGGAGTATCTCATAGCTGCTATGACAACGAACGTTGAAGCAACATATATGAGAGCATGCAAGATATCAAGGAACTATAGCAATTTTAGGGTTAAAATATAAAAATGCATGTAATGCATGAACTGTGCTGGCACATTCAGCTCGTTCATCAGTACGGTATAAAAACAATGAATGAAATTGTATAGTCTTTCTTGAAGAACTGAAATGGATGCATTTTAGGTTCGTTAAGAACAACTGAATGGAATGTCAGGTTCAGTTCATACTTACACTTTCCTGCTGGACTAATTCTCTGCTCCAAAGTTTTGATGGATCCAATGTCAAAGAAATACTGACTTCACTTGTAGCCACACAATCAACAGAGATACCCAAGTCCTCGAATATAGAAAAAACCTGCACTTAAAAGAGTACAAGAACAAAACTGAAAATGTAGGTTACAAAAAGAACCAAATTGTATTATAATATATTCAACTGATGAATGCAAAACTCTTACCTTTGCCAGAAAACCATATTGGCCGAGCATCCGAGTGCTCACTATATCCAACATTGTGATATTTGATTTCAAAACTATGCTCGTCAGTATAGCCTGAATTATATATTCACTACAAATAGGTCAATAGCCAGTTAATTTAACATTATATATTTCTGAGTAAATTAGCAAAATAAAGATATGCTGCTACAAACCTCACTCATATCTCTTGCTTTAGTGATGACGGTACCAGGAGCTTGAGGGTTGTATGAATTCTTGACCCTGACTGGTATATCACTTTCTCTAGCAGGTCGCATTGATTGGGGGTGCAAAACCTACAGATAAGGATAGATATATCATAAACATTGGCAAAGAAAGAGAAATCAAGCTTTTAAATCCTTGTAGGATGGGGCCATCCTGATTTTTCCACAGAATAGGATGCATCACCATCCCACGCATGCTCAACACTTGGGACAAGGAATGTCTCAAGATGCACCGATCAGGATGCTAGGATGATGGCAGGATGTCCCATCACAACACTTGAAGGAATTCCTTGTCCTAGCATCCTGTGGGACAACCCACCTGGTTTTGAAACCATATAAGGAAAAAAAAAAACTTACCACTTACCTCTCTCTCTGAGTTAAACAGTGGAAAACAAGGCGCATCTTACATTGGACTCGTATTACTAAAAAAAATCATTAAAATGCAGCCTAAACAGTAATGACATTTTTTGAGTACATCTTTTAACATGGGAATTGACCTCTTACGGAATATTAGACAAGCCTGACAGATCAGGCTCAGGAAATTAAAGGACAAGGGCCCATCTCATTATTTTCAGAGTTTAATTCACATTTCATTTGAATAAAGAAATTCTATCTAAATAAATATTATAACCATCAAGAAATGCATAAATGATGACACTAATTTTTTTTTCACAACCTCACAGACAATGTTCTTTAGTAACAAATTTGAAAGTTACATCATGATCAAGAAGATACATGGAAATGACAATTAGGTTTCAAGGAGGATGCACATATAGAAAATGTTGTTAATTATGTTGAACCAAGTTATATAAAAAGCATACAAACTATTTCTTTAATCATTTCTCAAAAAGAAAAGGTTAGATTAATGCAATTCTGGATCCCTGGAAATAGATCTTGGGTAAGTTAAACAAAACCTTGAAGACTTTCAGAACATCAGCATCAAGTGCAACTAAAATACAATCACACTGACACACATGCAAATGCGCACAGGCACACGTATGCATGCACACACACACACACACACACAAAAGCGTGCGCATGCAGAGAGAGAGATAGAGAACCTGTGCACCAAAATAGGCAAGTTCAGCAGCCTCTTCAAATGTTAAATGTGGTACAGGCTTTGCATTTGGATATATATTAGGGTCACATGTCAGAACACCATCAACATCCTTCCAAACCTGTTATGAATTCAAAGCAAACTGTGACAACATGTTAAAAAGCACCAACGATACATCACAGGTTGCCTCGACACAAAAAGGATGGTGACTGTATCAGAAATTAACTTTCAAACTGACCTGAACTTCTCGTAATCCCAAGGCTTTACCAATGGTAGTAGCTGTCAAGTCACTACCACCCCTGCCTAATGTAGTGACAGCACAAGTTTTCCATCCCTGAAATTGGAACATAACAAAAATTTAACTCCAGTTAATTAAAATAAATTTATATGAGCCTTATAAAATGAAAATGGTATTGAATGCTATAGACCTTTCCAAGAAAGCCAGTAACAATTGGAATTGCAGGATCATTAATCCAATCTCCATGTAATCTCTTTGCGATGGCAGGATAAGTTGCCTCCAAGATATCGGCATTTGTAAAGTCATCTGTGGTTATAAACCAATATCAAATGCATCATACTGCAAAAGATTTGGCAACCACATGATTAGCTCTCATGTCAAGACTCAAATAGCAGCTCAATATTGTATGGAAGATAGCAACTAAATATTGTATGGAAGCTCAACAACATGGAAGAATTAATGGGGAAAAGAAGAGAAACATACCTTCTAAATTACAATTTCACATCAATCAAAATTGCAACTAAAAGATTCCAAAATGCAAATAATAACAAAAAAAATGAACACTGGTAAACCATAAGTAGCATTGCTGTTTTAAAAAGGTTAATAGGCTTATGTGTTCCAATGGGCTATTAAATGGTTAAGACTTAAGAGGATAAAAAAGTTACACAGAATCTGATAAAAGGCCTTTCATGAAAAAACAATAGAAACTTTCGAGTATTTCAAATTATTTTCAATAGACACTTTATAACAAACACTAGGATTAAAAGGAAGAAAAAGAGATATATAGATATTGAATGTCAAAAATAAGAGGAAGCAAAGAAATAGAGAGAGGGAATGTGTCCAGCGTTCACAAATCAGGCTATCAAATAGGACATTTGCTCTCCAAGCAACTAGATTGAGTTGCTGATTGTCAGAATATGTGAAGGGCTTTGATATAGGCTGCAAGAGATCACTTATACAGTTTGGGCATCCAGAAATGTGTGCAGGTGTAGAGACACACAGACTAAATTTCAATTCACATAACTAGATCAGTATTTAAACAGTTAAGAATCAATAATTGCTTAACTACTCAACTGAACTTCAAAATATTAAAAAAAAAATCAAAAATTCATAGCAATTCTCATGGCCAGCTTTCACCGCCTTGATATGATATTTAATACTTCCTCTATTATAGATGAAAAATGGAAGACTTTCAGATGAAAGGAAAGGGTGTGGCAGACGCTAATTTTTTAGGAGCAATGACAGACAGAAAGGACAGCTAGAAATCAAAGAAGCAGCCTTTAAAACAGTAGTAACTATCACACTAGCTTCTACATGGACCAATTAAACATCTCATAATATTTGTTCTCCAGCTTCCCTTTTATTTCACATACTCAACAAAGATGGTATTAGAAGATAACTGGGAGATTCCAATATCTTATGCTTCATTCACAGACAAAAAGTTTTCTCTGCACAGAAGAACAATCTTATACTATTCTCATTAGTGAGAAGACAGCCAACTAACGTCAAGGAGAGAGTTAACATCCAATAACCAAGGGAATAAATATATGCAATAGCAATTCAAAATGGTCTGGAAATTCAATTTAAGCACTGATTTTGCAACAATATTTGCACAGTTTTGTAAGACAGTCAAAATGAAATATCACAGGCTAACTGCATTTTACATAAAGCACCATAGATGAGTAACAGTATGTCAAAGGACATGAAAATTAATTGGACAGATATCAGTTTCTATTGTACAAGTTTAAAAAACCCAACATACAGAAGTCCCATAAGGTACAATTTATATAGGTAGTTCTGCTATTTCTCTATACTACAGAATTTGCAATGGCAGGAAAAGCTAATCTGCATATGTAGCAACCAATATGTCCTGAACTTTGTAACATGCATAAGTCACTATGTTATATTGATTCTATATACATTTCACATTCTTCTAACATGAAGGATGTGATCAAAAGTACCTGCCGTGCTTTAGTGCCAATTTTGTTCAAATATGCTGCAAAAATTCTCGTAGACATGCATTCTCCAAATGAAACCAGATAGTCCCTTGTACGAGGTGTCAGTTCTTTCATCATGGCAATGCCTTTCAAAAGTTGCTCCAGTTCACCCAACAGACCTGCAAAATTGCAAAGCACAAAGCAATAATGATCACATGAGCACCTACTAAAAGTAGAGAAAAGACTAAGTGAATGGAGAAAGATGATACATTAGACAGCTTAAAATCCCATGATTGAACACATCAATACCAAAAAAAGAGGCCACGCTACTCACAGTTGAGCAATCTAAATGATATATTTTGTGAATTTTAACATTTAATAAGAAATAATGATCAGAATGTGAAAAACTGTCAATATGGCAAAGTTTAATGGTAGTTCAACAAAGATTAGCATACATGAAATTAAATTAATTATCTGTGTCAGATCTAATGTTCCTACATCCACAAAAATAATCATATAGGTCAGCTCCACTTAATTATCTGGTAAACTGACCCCTTATATGGCTAAAATGAACTTGAACAGATTAATAAGAACCAGAACAGCCTGCTTTGATGCATAGCAACAATGTTTCCAACCTTTCCAACAAAGCATCCTAATTGTTCACAAACTATTAACCAATTGAATGGGTTCCAAACTATTCTGGAATATTTATATTATTCCACAACTTTTCTTAAATATGCATCCTACAAAGCTTGCACAAATTATTCATGTTCTTTCAAAGAATCAGGGATTGCAAAGAACAACCTTACCAACTGCTGTTTATGGAAGTGGTGTTGCTATTGATTGTTGTTATTCCCTCTTCCATGCCTGTTTGTTCATGAACCACCATATAGATATACCAATAAGCTTAATTTTAATAATTATAGTTTTATAATTTCTTTTCAAACTTTTGGTATGCTCCTAAATCTTTAATCATCTGACTCTTTCCATCTAGCCAACTATTTTCATATGAAGAACTTTGTGACTACAGTTGGACGAGCCCAGGCCTTACACATGCCTATTGTTGCTCATATCCAGTCTATCTCCGTCAGTAGACAATCCAAGTTAAGTCAGTCCAGTTAATAGCATAAATTAGCTAGAAGACTGACAAAAGAGATCCAAGCAGTGAACTTCAACTAGGTTAAATGAGCAGTACCCACCACAGACCCACCAAAGTATCCACCACAGACCCACCAAAGTATCAACGGTTTGGTATGAAAGCAGCATCAAGAGGAAGCACCCTATTTAAGGAGCAAATTGAATAAGCACACATGTATCCTCTAACACTATGTTAGAACTTGTACAAGTGAAGTAGGGTTTGTCCAGCTTACACATGCAAGTTCTATGCAACTTCTGATAGAAGGCATTTGATAAGACATCTGAACGGCCAAATTTAACAAGGGATTCTTTTAGACCTAATCTGATGATTGGATAGGAAGTTCAAAAGCCTATACAGGATCTTAAATTAAGTGATCAACTTATACCTAAGAAGCAAGGTGCAAAGCATCCATTCAGATTGAGAATACCCTTGTTTATAATTATGACAGTAAACAAGTCAGATTTGAGGTGGATCAGGGTTGATCTGCACCTGACCTGAAATTTTAAACATACGACCTGACTTGACAATCCAATGAGGGAATGCACATGGGTTGGTCTGCAGGCCAAAATTTACTTCACAGGTTGAGCTGTCAGACAAACCCTTGTAAAACATTGGGATGTCCTCAGGCTGACTGCAGCCATCATGCATCACTTAATCGCTCATAAACAGACAATCTAAAACCAACCAAACCAAGAAACACAGCATTAAAATATTGTCTGACACCATTTAATGAAATATCTAAAACTTCAAAACAACCAAAGATCAAATGAAATCATGACTAACAAATGAAGCAACAAGAACTAATGGCAAAAGGAGGGATGGAATAAAGAGTTTCACTGTCTTAAAAGTCCCATGAATTCAGGGCTCTTTAGCCACTGATTTGTACTTTAAGACCAATGTAATCACCACCATTCCCTCGATTAAGATCAAAACCAGAAGCAAGGATGAGGAGTGAGAGAGAAGTGAAAAGTTGAGAAGGAAATTTAGGGCATGATAAAGTTGTTAAGTTTGTGGCTTCTTTGATCAAACTGAGAATAAGAATGGAATTCACAAGTTCACTCTAAGAGAAATAGGATCAAACCAAAGAAGTGGAAGACATTTCGGGGTTAGAGCAAGCATATCAGATATTCATGGTTCCAATATCACTAGTGACTATTGCCTAGCGGTCATCAATAAAGGGGGATCGAAGAAGGGCCTCTATCACCTCAAGCTAAATCTTAAATCCCCTCCCTATACTCTTAGATGAACATTTATTAATGGACAATAAACCTAATTATAAATTTAATATATGTTGAGTAGAATGGGTAATGTTGTAACTAGGTTGAAAACTCTCATGTAAATGACCCACTTACAAGCCTACATAAGATATGGAAATTTCAAGAATATTGTTTAGTGACCTTTTGCTTAAGTTATGCATCCTAATTAAACTCTGTAATCATAGACTACCTACCTTGAAGAATGTAGGGAGACTCACTCTTAACCTCTAGTCAAACCACTTCTCTAATTAGAATAACTCTACATTGTGCATCAATGTTAAACAATTGCCACAAAAATGCTTTACCTTCCTTCTTGTTGAAATTAAGAAACCACACGTTCTCCACTTCTTCCTACAAGAACAGCAAAGAAAGAGCTATAAAAAGTTACTACAAGCACTTAATGCAGACTTGCTCGCCAGCTACCTAATGAAGAAAAGGCAGACTTCACTGTTCTTCACTTCTAATACTTTTGTTCTGTTTTCCTTTAATCATACAACTCTGTTTGAAGCATGAATAATGGGTTCTCCGATAAGAAAAGGTAAGGCACTCTACCAAAGGCCTCATAATTATCTAAATCAGAGTTTAGGTACCCTTGAGTGGACATTGGTCATTCATTGAGCTATTGTAGCTCTTGAGGTGGAAGCAAGTAATCCATTAGCAAAGCCCATGTGGCTCACTAGGAGTTTGATCCCTCTATCAAACCACCATAACCTTCAAGGCTTTTGGAGAAAGGAGTTGATGTTTATCTGCTAAATGTCAAGCGTTATCTCAAATTTTCCCATATATAAAGTTATGTTTAATCTCATTAAGGCATGCATGGTTCTCTCCAAGGTTTGTTGTACTAGTGCATACCAATCAAACCACACTATATTAATACCAAACCGATATGCGGTATGGAGGGCATACCAATGCTTGGTATGCCGAACCAAGTACCATACCAAGCATACCGATATTATAAAGAATGGTACTAGTACGGGGTCTGGTATTGAGATGCCGAACCTTGGTTCTCTTAATATGTAAAATCTATACTCCTTGATGAGAGTTGAACCCTCAACCACCAAACCCTTCCATGGCTTTCTAAACATGAAGCGAAGTTCTCCCTTAAAGAACTCTCAGCTTTCTATACAGCATAACTTGTACTCATTTGACCTATATGGCCCTCAAAAGACAAGGTTAAGTTCTTTAAAGATTAGACAACTTGAACAACTTTTTGAATACAAGGCTAAATTCTCCTTTGCTGAAGTCTTCCATGGCTGCTTAAGAAACCTTGAAAAGCTTTACTAGTTCAAACAGTCTAGATCCTCTACAATGCCTAAGCCTTCTAGCCTTAGTGTAGATGCTAACTAAAACAAACAAAAGTTCACAAATCATAATCCATGTAATTCAATGCTGACTCCACAAAGCCATATAGAACTCATTAGCTTAAAAGATTACGTATTGATCATGCAAGTCAAAAAGATTAGTATAAGCATGCAGCCCTCAAAACGAACAGTGCCAAAGTGGATTCTTGTAAGTCCAATCTGACTAATTTAGAGCCCTCAAAACACAATGAATCCAAATGTGTGCCTCATATAGCCAAACTAGCTTTCTGAACTAAGAAGCCCAATAAGTTACCAAATGAGCTCGCAACTAAAGAGCTCCATAAGCCAAGCCAAAAGTGTGTCCCTAGGCCCAACATATATAATTTATTTCTCATAAGTCTGATATAGACAAAAAAGAGTGAAATGATTGATTCCGCTTACGGTTATACTTGTTATGGACAAAACAAGAGTGACATAACTAATTCTGCTAAATATTGTCTTATAAAACTGGTTAGATTAAGAATAGACATCAAAAGACTAATTTTTCAAAGTAAACTCTGAAGAGAAGGATAAGGTATACCAATTATTTATTAACTCATCAAGTTGCAGATCACAAATTATCACATTTTCAAAGTTTACAGCACTTTAGGGTTTAGATGGTTCTCATATACTAGTCGATTATAGGATCCACACCATATTTGGTTCTTTAAAGGTCCTAACCTTTTGTCTGTATTAAATTATGAATACAAGGTGTTGTATACATTGTTCTTTAAGAGATGGATGCGCTAATTAGGTTCTCAAGCATTACTAACCTCAAGTTTGTTTGATGCCTAGTTTTCAAGTCCTTGCTTCTTTAGTGATCCAAATAATATTTGGAACCCTGAGAAATACTGACCTTAAGCCTATTTCTTATTTAGGCATAAGCACACATATATATTTGTATCTTTATAACATTTATGTTCCAAATCAAGTTCGCTGAACTATCTCGAATTGGACAGTTCAAGACATTCCGAGCCGTACTTGTGGCAAATCGGGACAGTTCGTCCGGGCAAATCGAAACACCAGACAAAGAAGAGGAAAAGAGAAGAAGGGAGAGTTAGCAGAGGGGAGAGAAAGATGGGACGACGCCGTCTGGGGCTGACGTTGGCCCGTCGAGGCCGCCAAAGGACCACGAAGGCCTCTGTGGCTCGGCATCGATCGATAGGACATTTAATCAAAAGAGACAGAGAGAGGGAGCGATAGTACTAAAGGGAGGTCCAAGCTACAATTGCACCATCCGGCGGCCAGTCGGAGGCCTCTCCACCAGGTCCCTTCCTTTTCTTTCCCTCCCCTCTCTCTATTTCTCTCTCGGCTGATATTTGGTGGAGGTGGAGGCCTTGGCAGCCCTCCGAGCGTGCCTGCGATCTGCCTGCGGCCACCGTCGGCGTCTCCTCTGGCCACCCTCTCCCCCCTTCTCCCTCCCCTCCCTCTTTCTCTCTTTTCTCCCCTGGTTACCTTCTTCTCTCTTGTGTCGGTTCGTGCCAGTCCGATCTAGTATGGACCTGTGCCGATTCGTACTATCAGCTGGCCAGCACAGATGTCTATATCAAGTCCGCCAACCTTGGTTCCAGGTCATACTTCTTTTTCTAACTAGAAAAGAATAAAATCCCATTTGGAAGTATATGTCATAGCGATGCACATGACACACATTTACATGTTCCTTAGGGATTCATACCATTTTTGTTTCCTTAAGGCACTACCCTTAACCTGAAGTCCATCTAAATTTGGGCTCTAGGTCCAATTATAAAATTGTTCAGGTTTTAAATCAAAATTCATTTATTTGAAACCATGATCTTAAACCTGTAAGCATTCATTCAATAGGATCACATAAACATGTTGTTTTGCACTGCCACATTTGAATTCATTAGGCTTCTAAATTTAAATTTATACCAATCAGACATAAATCACTAAATTTTACATGGTATTCTTAACCTATGCATAGTTCTTAAGGGCCTACCCTTAAATTCATATGCCGTTAAGGTATATGGGCCACATACATGTGCATAAGCATATCCATGTGCATGTGTTAATTTGAGGATCCATCAAAACAATTTTATTTCTAGTGATTAATGTCCACATTGAGGCTTTAAGTGACCACATGTATGTTAAGGGACCCATAACACATTTATATTCTTCAAAGGCTATAGACTCTACCACATTTAGACTTGGACCTACCTAAAAATCTTGTACCACATTTAAGCTCAAGTAAAAGTTTATACAACTTTGAGTTTTTTAAGGCACCACCTAAAGTATGTGCTTGTTCAGGCTTAAGTTCTATCTGGCCATGTTTTCTTGTGATTCCACATTTGCATCCCTAAAATCTTTATCATAAGTGTGTGCTTATGAATTTTGTAAACATGTTCTTTAGCCATAAGTATTGCATCAAATGGTCTACATATACATGTCCATTGATATTTTTGCAGACCTTCACTATTTCATCCCTCCTTTATTCTTCATGTCACAATTTAACAACATCCTTAAAAAATCCATCATATTATCAAGAGTGCATTTTAGATTTCTATATTTTTGAAAATTTCATGAGCAGTTGATAAAGGAATTTTGTCTCATAAATTATTATGAGCCAAAAATTAAGTGATTAAACTATCAGGTTAACACCATTTTAAAGCATCAAGTTAGTAAGAATCCTAGTGATATAAAATCCCCAACACTTGTAAGATGTGTCACTAAACCATGTTTTTACACAATGGAGTGAAAGTTGTCTTTGTAATACACAAGCCTCGATGTCAAATTTTCAGATTTATTAAACTAGTGCAATCCTTCTGTCTACCTTTAGTAGTTAACAAATTTGATCATCTATCTAGATTATTTGAGATGTATGAAAAAGGAGTAGTGCATAATCATTTATCCTCTATTTGATACGAAGGATGGATTGAAGAAGGATGGATGGAGGAGAAAGGATGGATGACGGAAGGGATGGATGGATCTTCCATCCATCCTTTCATATGTTTGGTTAAACATTGAAGGATGGATGGAAATAATCTCTTCTTATGTTTGGTATAGAAGGAATGAAAAGAAGGATGGATGATATTTATATAACATTTTTACTAGACTATCTTTGGATAAAAATATTATTATTATCAATTTATAATACTTATTTATACTAAAAAGTAAACAAAGTATAAACTTATAATCATTATAATCTATAATTATATAAAAATTATATAAATATTTGA
>KE505796.1:115892-142207 GCA_000441515.1 Elaeis oleifera
AAAAGATATTATGGAGAAAATAGATATATCTTAGCAACTTATCTAGAAAACTGGTAATGTAAAAGAACACGAGTAACAAATTTTCAAGCTATTTTTTAATATATAAAAGAACATAAATAAATTATTTTTTATTTAAATATTGTCTGAAAAATACTTAGAAAAATATAAATTTTTGGATAAATCTTTTCTCCTCAAGCCATTTTTCAATACATAAAAGAACAGGGATAAATTATTTTTTCTCTAAATGTTATCCGAAAAATACTTATCCAGAAAAATAAAGATTCCTGAATAAATTTTTATCCTCGAAAGAACCACCGGCTCTAAGTGGGATTTGATCTTTCTATGACGCCATGAGATCTATAAATCTCAAAAAATTGCAAGCCAACCTCTAATCTTGAGATGCAATTTCATCAGGGCGAACCATATACTTCTAGCAAAGAGACACTTTAAGAATAGATGACGAATAGTCTCACTTTTGCTCGGCACCAGAGATAACTTAAGAAATTCTCCACCCTTTCCTTGATAACACCTCCCCTATGTGCAATCTATTTTTCAAAGCTACCCATAAAAGACTTTGATCTTTTCTGGAGTCGCTGCATTTCAGATAGCTTTGTAGAGGGGCCACGGTCTGAATACTTCCAATCAGAAGATATCTATCTGCATCATTTCTGCCTTGATAGGTGATCCACAAGCGTTTGGCAAAGTAGATTCGGCATCATTTCTTTCTTTGAATGGTCGTTGTTCTTCAACAGCTATTCTAAAAGAGTCGTGGAGGTGGTTGGGGGGTTCACATTGTAAATGAATAAAACACAGAGATATACTTTACAAAAAGGAACTAGATGATCAGAATAAATTGC
Source organism: Elaeis oleifera (assembly GCA_000441515.1). Classification (NCBI taxonomy): domain Eukaryota; kingdom Viridiplantae; phylum Streptophyta; class Magnoliopsida; order Arecales; family Arecaceae; genus Elaeis; species Elaeis oleifera. Next base: position 116,750 of record KE505796.1, read on the forward strand.
TACCTCATCAATATAAGCATTGATCGGGCTATACATGTGCAACACCATTATTTAGATGTGATAGAGAACATGAAAGAATTGGGGAAGCTAAACTTGGTTTTGTTGGAGATGCATACATGTAACCTTACCTAGCATGGTCAAAAATTCCTTGGTCAAGAGTCATGTCAAGAGCCAAGATAGATAAATGCTTGCATGTTGTAGTCATTGCAACAATTATATTAATATTACCTAGTAGATGAAAATTAAGTGAAATTAGAGTTTGGTATATTTGGTGCATGTGCATATTCACTGTTGCAAGTTGATCGTTTTGATTTTCATCATACAAGCTTCTCCTTCAAAAATCCAAAAAAAGAAGGAAAAAAAAATATTTTTTGAATAAATCCAGCATGCCGTTTTTTGGACTTTCTTGCCCCTAAATGGTGGACTTCCTTTTCTTTTCCCCTCTTTATCAATACTTCAGAAACGAGAAAAGACTTGCAATTCCAAGAGACAATGCTTTTCGCTCTTTTTTTTTTTAACTTTAATGAGCTTCTCTGATCGTTGAGAATTAGTTTTGATTAGAAAAGTATTGATGTATGAGAATTTTACCTACGAAGGAAAGTAAGAATCTTTGTTTTTGTAGAATTCCAGAACATGACAAGAGGCCATGCCAGAATACCCAAGGGAATAACATGCTATAGGAGAAATTTTCTGTAGCCGCTGGCAGCACAGAATATTTGACGTAGAATGTACCATTTTATGTGATTGATCTATATAATTATTATTTTAATATATATTAATATTATAATTTATTTTTTATTAAAATTTTATATGATGAAAATATTTTATTTTTAAAAAAATTTATAATATCATGTTGCATATTATGATTTTCTATATGCAAGATTAAGACTGATAAAATATGATCCAATCCGCCAATCCGATCCGTGTTCGATCCGTCGTAAACATGTTTGGATTTAGATTAAACGGATTTGGGTCATAAACAGATCGATCAATTTAATCCGTTTAATAATTAAATCGGATTTGAATTTTAGATATATGATCCGTTTAACCTATTTAATATTCAGGTTGGGTTGAGTCAAATAACTGATTGAATCTGTTTAACCCATTTAACCTAATCTGTTTAACCTGTTTAAAATCTATTAATTTTTTAAACCTATTTAGTCTGTTTCTGATCCATTTAACTCAATCCATTTAACCTAATTTGATCTATTTAATAAATAGATTAAATAGATCGGATCGGATTACCTGTTTAATAAATAAGTCGGATTCAGATTTGAATTTTAGATCCATTTAACAAATGATTGGATTTGGATTAATGATTTTCTGATCCGATCCGCATTGATCTGACCTGTTTATGATCCGATTGCCACCCCTATGTAGGATGTCATAATATGATCCAAAAAATTATGACATCTTATGGCATATTATGACATCCTGTGTCAATAATGACTTCCTATATATAGGATATCATAATATGGCCAAGGAGACCATAATATGGTTCAGGATGTCATAATATAGATGGAATAGTTTTGTCCAACCATTTTCTAACGGATATTTAATGCTTAAAAATATCTCTATTTTTTTAAAAAATTATGATATTTTGTGGCATATTATAATATTTTGCTTCAAAATTATGATTTTCTGCATGCAGGATATCATAATATGAATATAAGATATCATAATTTCTTCTAAAAATAAATTATTTCGTTATTCAAATTTTAATAAAAAATAAATTATGAATATTAAATATATATTAAAAAGTGGTGGCTAGATAGATCAATCATATAAACCGATGTACTTCATATCAAATTTTTTATATCACCGGAATGCACAAAGAATATCCAGAGACACGCCAGGAGAAACTAAACAAATGGCCCAGGATGAGAGGAGCACTAATAACTTTATGATTTAGAGCTCTAGCTAGAATCCAAAGCCACTTAGTGGGTGAATAGTTATTTTAAATAAATTAATTAGAAAGCGAAGAATAATAGATATAAGATTTTTTTAAATATATAAATATCGATATACCTGCATTGTTTTGTACAAGTATATATAAAAAATAAATGGACTTGGCATTTTCCCTACTTATCTCCCGGCTCCTATTGCATTTTTGACCATTACAGAACTTATAAGAGAGCCCAATAAACTTCCAAGCCATCAAGCATAAATATAACTATCATGCCTTTGTTCTTTCTTCAATCTTTGTTTAGGCAAAAAAAAAAAACGCAAGAAAAATTGAAGAATTGAACATGAAAGTGTTTATATAATTTAATATAAATCTATAATATATAGATACTAAAAAATCTATAGATCATTCCTATCCATTCTTCTGTTTTTGATGTGCATGTACGTGATAGTACGTAAAATCTTCCAAATTGGCTAACCTGGCTCCACTAGCATTATTTGTGAGAGTAGTTGCAGTCTTGGCATCACCATCATGGAAAATAGAATTTGTAGATAGCCAAATAATTTGATGGGTACATGATTCATTTTAAGGGTGCAATGGCATAGATGAAATCAATTCATTACTTTCTTCTAGTTTTTTTCTACCATGTTTAAGTAAGAAAAACACTTGGAATCAGAGTCCCAGATGGAGAGAGCTGAAATAAAATAAATAATAACACATTACCGACACGTTGCCAAACGTTTCGCAAGCTGGTCACCCTCAACTCTTCCACTCCTACAGTCCCCTCTTGCAGCAAATCTTCCCATCAACCTCGTACTCTTGGCTTTAAAAAGAGTGTCCGCTTCCATTGCCGAAGCACAGGCCACCTTAAGCAAAACCCCATACGATACTTTAGTTGCCTTCGGTTTGGTCACTCTAAAAGTTGGAAGCAAAGGCTCAAATTAAGCTCTCTCCACCACCCAAAAACAGCCTTCCGTAACAACCTCCCCCAAACCTAAGCCGAAGGTGATGGAGCATTAGTTGGGGAACCCGTTAACATTCTGTCCAACTCAACAACTTGTAGGGTCTTTCTCCCTACCTCCAAGGATATGATGGAGATATTTGAATTTGTCCTCCCTTCACATTAAAAGAAATAGATAATTTTAGAGCACTGAAGAATGGAACCATAGGTAAGTAAGATGATGATAGAATTGGTTTATCCCATCATTCTGATTTCTCCCTATATATTTCTGCTTTTGTCGAATTATCTGTGTTGGTCTTTTTGGTTATGCGAGGTTGTTCTATGACTATTTCATTTTCGAAAGTCATTATCAATTGTTTAGAAAAAATTATAAGGACATTAAAACTTCTAGTCAGATATTGTCCCTCAGGGTCGCTCTCGGGCTGACTAGACAGCTCTCCTTCCTCCTCCCTACTGAATGCGACTACTTGTTGATCGAGTTGGATCTCTACCTTAGCGATGGATTGCATGTAGGAGTGGAGAATTTATCGAATGTCTTTCTCGAAAGAAGGCTGTAACTAGGTATAGGCGGTGAGGTATGCTGGTGTTGAATATAGGATGGATTCCTATACTGTGATTCTTAATAATTGTGTCTTTACGGGACTGGGTTGATTATAATTTGATGCGTGTGGGAGTGAAAGATCTGAGTATTGACTTCTATCCTATCTAATGCTTGCAGAACATTCTCTTCAAATGATGAACTATAGGTAGTTAGAGAAGGTTGATATTGTAAATAGGACATAGCGTAATTAGGCACATCTATGAACGTAGATCTTTGTAGCACTGGGATAACAACTAGTTGTGGTTTTCACAAAAAATTTGGTTGAACCCTCCAGCCTAGGCTATAATCGTTAAAATATAGATTATTTTTGGTTCATAGGCTATTTGAGTTTGATCTTGATGAACTTGCTCATATATAAACTCAGAAAATTGGTGTATGGTTGGACATTCAACTTGTTGTGCAGGAAAAAAGATACAGAAAAAGAGTATTTGATAGCCAGTAGGCGATCTAATTTATGAGACAGCTCATCCTCTCTACTATAGAAATCATGTACCTAGTACAGATCTAATTTATCGGATTGTTTTGATTGTTTTAATATGCAATCAAGAGATCTAGATTAGAACAAAACCCTTCTGATTTTTTTTTTAAGGAAGAGGGAGAGAAGAAGAAGAGAAGAGGAAGAAAAAATATTTAAAGATGAGAACCCTAAAAAGTCCTAGACTTAGAGAGGATAGATGAGAAGGTGGTTTCTAATTATTTTTGTTGTTTCTCCAAATAGGTGATGAAGAAAACATAGATAGTGCTATGCATGTAATTTTAAATTTTATGCAGCGAAAAGGAAGATTAAATAATTTAATCTTAATCACATGCATAAGATCTAATCTAGACTATTATGTCATTATCCATGATATGAAATAACATGCACTTTAGATTTGAAATTGAAAATTTGCATCAATCTTATCAATGCTGAATCCTAGATCTAATAATTAGATCTAAAATTACGATCAAGACATGTTATAAACAATTACCAAACCAATGAGATCTTGATCTTCGCTGGTCCAACACTTGGAGAAGATATTCTTCAGATCGCTTGCAGCCACACGAAGTCATCTGGCCTCTATAGAAAATCAACACGAAGACTGGTACAGATCAGGGGCTTAAAGGTGTTAGCCTGCAAGGAACTTTGATGGTTGATTTCTTCCTTCTTCTTCAAGCACCTTGACATTCTAAAGGATGAAGAGATCTAGAGAAGAAGAGAGAAAGAGAAGCTCTAGAAACAAAAAACTAACAAAAAGAATTGATGTGTGACGCCAAGAAGAGAGCCACCCTTTTATAGGTAAGGTCTAGGGTTTTATCCAAGGAAGAGGGCACCTAAGAGTCCATGCCAAACTCCTTTTGGCATTCCAAAATTTTAGAAAGATTCTTTGGCATGGAGAAGGAATCTAGTATCTCACATGCCCAAGAACTCTTCAAAAAAAAGAAAAAAATTATTTAGGTGCCAATAACCTTCTTGTATGAAAAATCTCTTTCCTTCTTTCATCTTATTCTAATTCGGATCGCATTCGAATTAGATAAGAGATAGAATTATAACTCATCAACTATTGCTACTCACCCTTATTGGACCCACTCTTTTGATGCCAAAAATCACAAGCCAAATCCAATTTGGCGTGGAGATATGGGAATGGGTCCAAGTGTGGCGTAAGGAGATAAGGATAGAGTCCCAGTCGACTGGGATACTTCATTTCTAATCTGATTCTAATTCGAATCAAATTTAGATTGAACCCAATGATAGAAATAGACCTAATTCAATTAAAAATATAATTATTTTAATAATTTTTAATCTAATTAAAATTAGCTGAGTTTAAATCATGATCGAATTAGGATCAAATCTCTCTTGTAATCGAGCTTGATCATATCAAACCCAATTTGAGTCAAACTAAATCTAATTCAATTAGATTTGATCGAAAGCTCTTTACTCACTCAAATTTAGTCAATTAGTAATCTAATTACTAATTAATTCTTTATTAATAGTAGAGTCTCAGTCCTAGTAGGACTCTTCTCTAGAGTCCTAGTTCTAGTGGATTTTTTAGCCATTAGATCTAACTAAATCTTTAATGCATATGACCCCATATGTTCGAATCTAAGTTGGTAGCATAAGAACAACTTTCTATACCAATTGATGTAACTATCTAGCAATACTGATCTGACGTTCGGATAGATCGACGTATTGTAAAGCAGCATTCTAGAACCTACTGGCATATGGTTACTGTATAATTCATCCCTTTGACTCTAATGCTCAAGGTGATCTAGGGTTTAACTATCAATCTTAATTTAGTTGATCACATTATATTTCAGCCTTTCAAATCCATCTTATTGATTATCCTGATCAAAGTTTTACTGAATTAAATATACTGATCCTACTAATTTAGAGGGGTCAATTCCATCTTGACTCACACATCGACTTGATAAGTACTTGACTGCATCTAGTATCCTTCCATCACTGAGTTAAAAACTCAGATGGTGCGGTATTAAAGTACAGTGAGTGGCTTATAAATCATCATGGTGATCTCAGATCTGAGAGACACTTATATCCATATCCTTCACGAGCTACTCTTGACAACAGAATGCTCGACACATGGTCATGTTCGATGCGAATGTACTCCTACATTCTATCTGTATGCCATAACAGTGTCTTCATACTCTTTGATTAAGAAGATAACCAACTTATATAGTACACAACGACCTATACTCGATATTGCTATTGTCATATTAATAGTATATCATTTGATCGTGAATATTTTTAAAGACTAAATGATAAATCTTTCTTTATTAATTAAATATAGTCCTAAGGACTTCATTATAATATGAAAGTTCAAAGTAAGATGGACAATTTATAATAAAATATTAAATAATTTTTATTAATGAGAATTCATATATAATTTATAAGATGAGCACAATCGTCAACAGGTTAACGATTGACTTTGGAACATATTTTCCAACAACTTCCATTTGGAAATAAAGTCAATCAGTACAGTATTGTATATCCATCTTTGACTTGTGATCATAAACTTCTTGATCTCGAGAGCTTTAGTAGATGGGTCGGCTAGGTTCTCCTTTCTGTCAATCTTCTAAAGATCGACGTCACTTCGATCCACGATCTCTCGAATAAGGTGATAGCAGTGCAGAATATACTTGATACACTGATGGGATCTCGATTTTTTGGCTTAAGCAATGGCTCTAGTATTGTCGCAGTATAACAAGATAGGACCATCAATCGAGGATGCTACTCCAAGCTTATTGATGAACTTCCGTAACCATACAGCTTTCTTTGCAGCATTGGATGCCGCGATATATTTCGTTTCGCAAACAGAGTTAGCTACAATGTGCTGTTTGGAATTTTTTCAATAGATCACTCCATTATTTAGGATAAAAATATAATCCGACACACTTTTACTATCATCATGGTCTGATTAAAAGCTGGAGTCGGTGAACCCCACTAGTTTCAAGTCAGTTTTATCATACACAAACCACTGATCTTTAGTATTTTTCAAATACTTTAGAATACTTTTTACGACCTTCTAGTGGTTCTCTCTTAGATCAAACCGATATCTACTCACTACCTCTAGTGAGTGTGCCATATCTAGTCTGGTATATGTCATGGCATATATAATAAAATCTACTGTCGAAGCATATGGAACTCTACTCATACACTCTCTCTTGAGGGTTGTCATACAATCTTTTTTTGAGAGAGAAATTTCATGGCCTATTAAAAATTATTTTTTTAAAATTCTCCATGCTAAATTGTTTCAGCATGGTGTCTATGTATGTGGATTGTGAGAGCCCAAGCAACCTCTTATATCTATCCCTGTAGATTTTCATCCCTAGGATGTAGGCTGTTTCTCTCAGATTCTTCATGAAAAATTGTGATGACAGTCATACTTTATTTTCGTAATGCAGGGACATCATTTTCGATTAACAGAATATCATCCCTATATAATACAAGAAATACAATTATTGAACCCTTAGCCCACTTATATATGCAGGGTTCCTCTTCATTCCTAACGAAGCCATATATTCTGATTACCTTATTAAATATATATTCCAACTCCAAGATGCTTATTTCAATCCATAAATGGATCTCTAAAGCTTGTATATTTTAGACTCGTCTGTGGATGTGAACTTTTCAAGTTGTATCATATACACCTCTTCGTTCAGCTTTTCATTTAGGAAAGCTATTTTTACATTCATTTATCAGATTTTATAGTCCAGGTATGCTACTATCACAAGTATAATCCGAATAGATTTAAGCATTGTCACAGAAGAAAATGTCTCATCATAGTCAATATTATAACGCTGACGATAACCCTTGACAACGAAATAGACTTTATAGATCTCTACCTTTTCATTTACGTCCCTCTTTCTTTTGAAGACCCACTTACACCCTATGGGTTTAACCCCTTCAGATGGATCAACTAATGTCTGTACATCGTTGACTTTCATAGACTCCATTTCAATTTTCATGGCTTCAAGCCATTTATCAGAGTTGGACCTTTGCATCGCATCTATATAGATGATTGGATCCTTATTGTTCTCCTTGAGTTCAACAAGATCCCCATCCTGAATCAAAAAACTTAAGTATCTGTTCGATTGACGTGGTATTCTACCAGATCGTCTTAAGGATGTTTGTATATTAGGCTTCAAATTTGATCTTATCAAATCTGACTCAGATTCAATCATTGATGTTGGTTTTCTATCTGTCGAACTTCATCAAGCTCGATTTTAGAGGCACTTATTCCTTTACTAATTTTTTTTTTTTCAAAAGTATGCCTTACTGCTGACAATATCTTTTATTTAGTAGGTAGGTAAAGTAATATCCCTTATTTCTTGGGATATCCTATGAAATTATACTTATTGGACCTAGAATTGAGCTTGTCAGTTTATAATCATTTAATATAAGTCGGACACCCCCAGATCCTAAAGTAAGAGAGATTCGACCTACGTCCTAACCATATCTCATATGGTGTCTTACTAACTAGCTTACTCAAAATATTATTGAGCACAAGACAGATTGTTTCAAGTGCATATCTCCAAAAGAAGATCGACAGAGCTGTAAATCCCGTCATAGACCGAACTATACCAACAAGGTTCGATTTCTCCTTTTCGAGATGCCATTATACTGTGGTGTCGCTAAAGGGATCCATTATGAGAGAATCTCATTCTCTCCTAGATATGTTAGAAATTCATTGAAATATATTCACCCCTCGATTAGATCGAAGAGTTTTAATACTTTTTTCAGTTTATTTCTCTACTTCATTACGGAACCATTTGAATATTTTAAATGATTCGAACTTATATTTATCAAGTAGACATACCCATATCTAGATAGATTATCTTTGAACATAATGAAATAGCTATGCCCTCCTTTGGCACATGTGCTCATGGGTCCACATACATTAGTATGTATAAGACGTAGAATATCACTGGTTCGTTCACTTTTTTCAGTAAAAGATGACTCGATCATTTTTCTAAGCAAACAAGACTCATGGGTAGGTAACGATTCATAATTATCTTTATCAAGAATCTCTTCTTAAGCTAACCTATTCATCCTGTTCTTATTGATATGATCTAGCCAACAATGCCAAAGATAGGCATGCATGACATTATCTATTCTAGAGTATTTATTTGAAATGTATATTACATCAGGTCTAGATATAACATAGATACCATTGTTCAACTGTCCACGCAATATTATAACACCATTCAAAATATCATAAATTTTTTTATTGATATTCATAATTAAATTTGGCCAAAAGACCTACAAAATAATATTCAAAGAAATTAGGATAGTAATGATATTTATTAAGAACAATGTAATGAGACTCGAATATAAGCTTGATGATTTCTAAAGCTAAAACTGAAACTGATTTTTTATCTCCAACATTCAGAAATTTTTCACCATCTTCAAATCTCCTATTGATCTGAAGATCCTGTAATGAATTACAAATATTAATAGGACTATCGATATCCAATACTCAGGTCATTGTATCAAAAAGAGAGAAGTTATAAGATGTTATCATATAAGTACCTTATCTAACAACAGATTGCTTTTTCTTCTTTGGCCTGTTCGAATCAAGAAAAGCTATATACTAAGGACAGTTTCTCTTCTAATGATCCTGCTTCTTGCAAAAGAAGTATGCTGTCTGACTTTGATTAGTCTTATACTTAAATTTTTGGGACCGACTCCTAGCACCTTGCACCTTCTTATTCTTCTTCTTTTTTAAAAGAATGATGATTATCCTAAGAAGATTCTCCCACTATATTTACCGTCTACTTGTGTAGTTGGTGATCCTTTTAAAAATCTGTAGCAATTTCAATAGACCGTGGTAGTTGATTACAGGCTTTGTCATTCTAAAATGACTAAGAATAGTAGATAGAATTTGGATAGAGAGTTCAGGATCGCATCCTTCCTAGCTATTCATGCAAAGAAAGCTAAGCTTGCTTAGTTTCTCTATTTGTTCGATTATATACAATATATGATCAATGATAGATGCTCCTTCCTCATCTGAGCATTAAAAATGGTATAACTAATCTTGTACCGCTCAACATCATCAGGAGTACTAAAGGATTCTCGCAACATTTGGAGTATTTTTCTGATTGAGCCTCTTCGAATTTTGACTGAACTCATCATTCATGGAGATCCACATAATACAATGAACTGTGGTGCGATCGTTGAGCCACTTCAAATAAGTGTCTCGAGCTGCACCTCGAGCATTAAGAGCAGGCTCCTTAAGTATCGGATCCATAATTACATATAGGATCCGCTCATGCTCTAGGATAATTTTATGCTTTCAATACCAGTTATCTAAATTTGGTCTGATCAATTTCTCACTATCTAATAGTGATCGGAGCGACAAGTTTGAGGCCATATCTGCACACACAAGAAAATACAAAATCAGTATATGAACTTATTAATCCTAATGACATGGACTTTAGTCTAAAGATCGTCCTACTATTTATACGAATTAGTAGCCTCTATCTTCAATTCAAAAATTATCTTAATTTCTTAGTGGGTACTAGAATCCATATAAACTGCATAAAAGTCCGAAGATGGCTCGGTCAATCCATATGCACCTATGGATAGATTTTCAATCAATTATTTTCCAAATAACTTATAGTAATTAATTTAATCTCAGATTTTATTTAGTAGGCGATGGGCTTCCACTGAAAGTTCTGATTAGGTCAAACTATTAATATGAACCTACTCAGTAATTCTAACTAATGAATGATCAAGCTTGAGGATGGTTCGATCGATCCAACCATTCATCAGATAGTATAACAGAGTCATCATATGATGAATAATAATTTCATCATTTAGAGAGAACACCAGACGGATGGTGCTTGCAATATCAATCAGAAATAATAGATCTATTACCATTCACCTTAATAGGAGGCTATGATTTAGTTATCACTATAACCAACTTATTTAGGGACCTAATAGTTTAGAGGATTTAATCAATTTTGAGAAGAAAGAAGAAGAGATCAATTAGTAGACCATAATCCTCTCACTGACTTCACCAAGTCACTGAATTAGGTTAGGTGATGAATACTTAATTTAGATTGCTAGAGGCACTAAATATTGTAATCATTGATGTTATTTATTAAGAATTTAATGCTCTCTAGTCTATTTTGTAGGTAATTAAGAGTTTGAATTCATATGATTCAAATTGGACTCAAATCAGTTCAGATTTGAGTGAACCAGACAATCAGCTCCCATTTCAATGTGAATGCAACTTAAAGATCAAGGGTCAAAAAGCAACCTCTCCTATCAAAAGCTCAGATTAGAAGATAAATAGAACCAAGTGTGAACATGACTTAAAAATCAATGGAGGAGAATTAATATGAAGATCCAAGGATCCTTATTCACACTCTCACCTCTCTTTTTATGAAATTCTAGCCTCCTTACTCTATAAATAGAATCCCAAGGTCTTCATTTTCTGAAAGCAAGCTAACGTCTAAATTTTTTCAAGCTTCTTTCTTTTCTTTCCTCTTCCTCTTCTCCATAAGTCTAGGAGAGGTACTAACCCTAGCACAATACCATATCTTTCTACAGATCTCTTTTCATATCCTATCAAATCTAATAGAGGTTCTAATCTAGTGCCGCTATCCTTTCTCTTTTACATATCCACTTCCATCAACCTTTTTTCTTGAAATTTCTGTACTAAGCTTTCCAGCCATCCTACCATTGTCTGCATGGAGGAAGATGAAGGATTCAAGGAGACACATCCACCATCAGGTGCAGCAAGAAGATCAACTTGGTTTAGTTATTTGTATCGTAATTTTATTTCTTTCTTTATGTATGCTTCTTTATTAAATTAATAAAAATAATTTATTTAATTTTCATACATCTTTCTTAATTTTTTTTATAATCTATTATTTTTTATATTTTGAAATAATTAACTAAGATCTCTGTGGATACGATCCCGACTCATCCTATCTACATAGTAGTGGATAGGGTTATTTTGGTGTACTACGGCATGCATCATTAGGGTCATACTGATTGAACTGGCACCTAGATCAGTCACGTTGATCAATCTTAATGGCATGGACTAACTCGAATCAATTAGCGATCTAATCAAAATCTAATTCATCAAATTGGCCAGATAAGTGAGATCAATGGGAGGATCAGCTAAGCTTGCCTTAGACACCATCAAAATGATCAGGTAACCATTTTAATTAAAATCACTGATCGAAATGTCAAACTTATCTTAGACATCAATTGATTAATTAGTTTTGATTTGATCAACTTAATGATTCAGATTCAACCATTAAGCCACAATCAAGGTCCATTTGATCTAATCAAAGATATGGACTTGACCATCTACAACTATTGTATTAGAGAAATTCTAATTAATCTAATTCAATATTTAGTTTGACTTAATCAATTTTTATATGGTCAATCAATTCTTTGATTCTAATCTTAGATCTAACCCAATTAAAGAAATAATCTGATTTGAGCTAATCCATACCCCATGTTTATGCAATATCATTAGATCTCAATTCATAATTCTAGATTTAATCAATTTAACACTTAATTCTCAATTAAGTTTTTGCATCAACATGGTTAAGATTTTGAAATAATTTTTCATGTAAATTTTTTACATCAAATCATAAAATCTTTTAGATCAAATCTAAATTTTTATGATTTTAAATCAAAATAATTTTGATTAATCAAGATTAAATATAACTAATTTTTTATAATTTACATCACATATAACAATATTTAGGATTTCAAGATCTAGGATTTTGCAAGAAAGTAAGTTTTCTCTTTTCACTTTCTTCTTCATAGGACCTTACAGTGGCACCCCTACATGTCATAAAAGCATCCCATTGAATGGAAAGAGAGGATCATGTAATGCTACTTGATCCCATGACCACACGGTCTAGTGATTATCCAATCCGAGTACTTTGCTACTCAGATCATCTAATCTAAATAAATAAAATTAGATCTAAAATAAGTATATTTAGATCTAATCTAAATCATAAATAATCAAATTTAATATAATAAAATTAGATCTAAAGGTATAATAATTCATATCAAAATAATCTAGCTCTGATACCAATTGAAAGAAACCCAGGTATTGCTATGCATGCAATTTTAAATTTGATGCAGTAGAAGAAAGATTAAATAATTTAATCTTAATCATATGTATAAGATCTAATCTAGACTATCATATCATGATCTATGATATGAATAACATGTACTTTAGATTCAAAATTGAAAATTTGCATCGATCTCATTGATGCTGAAATCCTAGATCTAACAATTAGATCTAATAATGCGATCAAGATAGGTTAGAAACAATTATCAAACTAATGAGATCTTGATCTTCGCTAGTCCAACACTTGGAGAAGATATTCCTCAGGTTGCTCGCAGCTACATGAAGTCATCTGGCCTCTACAAAAAATCCATACAAAGACTGACGTAGATCAAGGGCTTAGAGGTACTAGCTTGTAAGAACTTTGATGGCTGATTTCTTTCTTCTTCTTCAGGCACCTTAGACATTTCAAAAGATGAAGAGATCTGGAGGAGAAAGAGAGGAAGAGGAGGAGAAGCTTTGAAAATAAAAAAACTAGCAAAGGAAATTGATGTGTGACGCCAAGAAGAGAGCCACCCTTTTTATAGGCAAGGTGTAGGGTTTTTATTCAAGAAAGAAGGCGCCCAAGAGTCCACACCAAACTCCTTTTGGTGTCCTAAAAATTTTAAAAAGACTCCTTGGTATGGAGAAGGAATCTGGCATCTCACATGCTTAATTACTCTCCAAGAAAAATAGAAAAAAAATCATTTAGGCACTAATAACCTTCTTTGTAGGAAAAATCCCTTTCCTGATTTTCATCTTATCTCTAATTCGGATTGCATTCGAATTAAACAAGAGATAGAATTATGTCTCATCAACTATTGCCACCCACCCTTATTGGACCCACTCCTTTAACGCCAAAAATCACAAGCCAAATCCAATTTGATGTGGAGATATGGGCATGGGTCCAAGTGTGGTGCAAGGATATAAAAATAGAGTCCCAGTCGACGGGACTCTTTATTTTTAATCTGATTCTAATCTAAATTAAATTTGGATTGAACCCAATGATAGAAATCGATCTAATCTAATTAAAAATTTAATTATCTCAATAAATTTTTAATCAATTAGAAATAAGTTGAGTCAAAATCTTGATCGAATTAAGATCAATGTTTTTTTGTAATCGAACTTGATCATATCAAATTCAATTTGAGTCGAACTAAATCTAATTCAATTAAACTTGATCCAAAGCTCTTCACGCAATCAAATTGAGTTAATTAATAATTTAATTACTAATTGATTATCTATTAATAGTAGAATCTCAGTCTCAGTGGGATTCTTCTCCAGAATCTCAATCCCAGTGAGACTCCTCACTAGAGTCACAATCTAATTAGACTCTTCAACCATTAGATCTGACCAAATATTCTAATATATATGACCCCATAGATTCGAACTTAAGCCAGTAGCATAGAAATAATTTCTATACCAATTGATGTAACCATCTAGCAATGGTGATCTGACGTCCGGATAGATCGAAGTATTGCAAAGCAATATTCTAGAACCTACGGTGTATGGTTATCGTATAATTCATCCCATTGATCCTAATGCTCAAGGCGATCTAATATTTAACTGTCAACCTTAATTTAGTCAACCATATTATATTTAACTTTTAAATCCATCTTATGAATTATCTTGATCAAGATTTTACTGAATTGAAATACTCTGATGCATATCTCCTACTAATTTAGATAGGTCAATTCCATCTTGACTCACATACCAACTTGATAAGTACTTGATTGTAACTAGTATCCTTCTATCACTAAGTTAGAGACTCAAATGGTCTGATACTAAAGTATAGTGAGTTGCTTATAAGTCATCATGGTAATCTCAGATTTGAGGGATACTTATACCCATACCTTTCATGAGCTACTCTTAACAATAGAGTGCTCGGTATATGATCACATTCGATGCGAATGTACTCTTATATTCTATCTGCATTTCATAACAGTATCTCTATACTCCTTAGTTAAGAGGACAACCAACTTATATGGCACACAATGACCTATACTCGATATTGCTATTGTCCTATTAATAGCATATCATTTGGTCACAAATATTTTTAAAGACTAAACAATAAATCCTCTTTTGTCGATTAAATATAGTCCTAAGAACTTCGTTACAATATAGAAGTTCAAAGTAAGATGGACAATTTGTAATGAAAATGCCAAATAACTTTTATTAATGAGAATTCATATATAATTTACTAGATAAGCACAATCGTCAACGGACTGATGATTGACTTTGAGATATATTTTTCAACAGATGATACAATCAAATCAACTCTATCCTATGGTTACTTTAGATCTGGACAGCTCTTAATTATTTCAAGTGTACCATCAAGCACTCCAAGTACGAACCTAATCAACTAATTAGTCAGATAAGTGTAAGGTTGGTGGGGGTCTCCCTGTTACTTCTTTAAACACCAATTAGGTTGGCCAGGTCAGTGAACGGAACTAATTAAAGAACTACATTCCTTCGAGATGTAATCTCTAAACCATTTTTTTAGACACCAACAGATCAATTAGGCCCCTCCGATTCAACTTTCGGGGTTACTTGTCCTATTGAGCTCGAGTTCCTTAGGGGCTGACATCTAATTAATTTAATTAAAAGGCTTGAGTTAATGTAAATGTAGGATAGTGGTTTGTGGGCCAAGGGACAGTGATAAAATTTTCACCTTATATTGTTAATGGGTTATACTCTTAAGATGTTTATAAAATATGCAATACAAAAAAAAGGATGTCCAATATAAGTAAGAAGCTTTTAAGATTTAATTAGTTTTCTATTTTAGTTAAGTAGTATATTGTGCTTTATTTCTTTTATGTTATATTATCTAAAGCAAGAAAAAAAAGATAGATTTTAATTAAATTAATTATATTTGAGAAGATTTAAATAATCTAACTAGGTGGAAAGAAAATTATACTAAGATTAAAAGGTAACTAGGTAACCTATAAATTAAATAAAAATTAAATCTACTTTCAGGACAGTAAATTATTCTAAGCTACAAAAAGCAATAAATCTTTAAGAATATAAAATAGTAAATTATTTCTATAAAATAAGATAACTACTTAACTATACAAATAAAATAATCTCAAAGTTAAGAATAAATGGTGACTGTAATCTAAATAAAAGACAAGGAGTTTAATCTACTTAGAAAGTAAGAAATCACTAATTATATAAAGTAATAAATTATTTTAAGCTATAGAATACAGTAAATCACTAAGCTATAGAAAATAAAAAAATTTTTATACATGCAAATAAAATAATCTAGCTAGAAAGTAGTAAATCTATTATAGATAAAAATAATATAAGATAAAATTTAAAAAATAAATAAATAATAAATAAATAATTAAATAAATTAATTAAAATAAAGATAAATTATCAATCAGCAAATAAAGTACAAAAAGTAAGAATGCAAAAGAAAAAAATAATCAACTAAAAAATAAAGCAGTAAATAAATTTTTTCTAATTTTCTAGTTTTTTCAAATAATCACATCAAGATCTTCAATAACGGTGCCAAAATTTGATGCATATTGTAACACACCAAAATTAATCTTACTCACTTATTATGTAGATAGGATGAGTTGGAATCGTATCTATAGAGATTTTAGTTGATTATTTTGAAAATATAAAAAAAAATTATAATAACTAAGAAAGAAATAATAAAATTATAATAAAATTATTTTTATTAATTAAATCAAAAGTATATATAAAAAAAATAAAATACGATATAAGATAACTAAACTAAGTTGATCTTCTCACTGCATCCGATGGTAAATGTGTCTTCTTGAATCCTTCGTCTTTCTCCATGCAGACTGTGGTAGGATAGCTGGAAAGCTTGGTTTAGAAACTTCAAGGAAGAAAATAGATAGAAGTATGAGAATATCGAAAAGAAGATAACAGCACTAAGATTAGGATCTCTCTTATATTTGATGGAAAGCATACTAGGATTAGGACCTCCCTAGACTTATGGAGAAGAAGAAGAGGGAGAGAGAGGGGTGGCAACTTGAAGATAAACCTAGGCATTGGCTTAATGGAGAAAAGAAGGAGGGATGATCCCCACAAGGGGTTTGATGATCAAAAGATGGAGGCCTTAGGATATTATTCATAGAGTGGGAGGTAGGGTGTTAGGGCTTTGCTGTGGCATGCAATAAAAGGAAGAGAGGAGGTGTGGGTTTGTGCAAGAAAGAAAGGGGAAGGGAGCGTGGGATATGGGGCATGCCTAAGAAGTTTCACCATGAGATGTTGTGGTGGTATGGGATTTTCCTTATGAATAGAGGGCAACAATGAGGAGGCATGAAACAATAGGGTTTCATGAAAAGAGATGTGGGAGCATGAATAAGGTTCTTTAGATTCTTATATTGCTTCTTCTTTATTGATCAATAAGTTACGTTCATACTGGATCTTCATGAAGAGTGATCTTTTAATCTGAGCCCTTGATATTTAAGTCGTGTTCACATTTGCATAGGAGCTGGTTGCCTGGTTTACTCAAATCTGATTCAATTTTAAGTCTAATTTGAATCATATAAATCCAAACTCTCAATCATCTATAAAATAGATTAAAGAGCATCAAATTTTAATAAATAAAAGTAATTAAATAGAATTATGTATCTCTATTGATTTAATTCAAGTGTTCATTACACCCTCCCAACTTAGCTTTTGCTCGTCCTCGAGTAAAATATTAGTAGTATGTATCAAATTATCCTTGAATTGAAAGTTATCCGAGATATTTCTAATGATAGTAGATATTCGGCCAAACTATTAAAGAAGTACTTTATTGGATTACTAATGTGACCCAGTTAGTAGTTGAATGTTAGCCATAAAAATTTTTAGAGATCTTCTTTTACCAACTCCATACTTTACTCTTTAAGTTCTCTAACTGAATGTGGCTAGATTTGTTGTTTTTTACAATTTAGTTTCTTTATTATCTACTATTATTTATATTTTATTTTTCTCTCTTTCTTTTTTCTAAAAGAGTCTAGTATAATATCTTAATCTTTTGAGCCTTTTAGCTAATCCTTGTAATAAGCTTTCAGCCAATGACTCCTAAATCAGTTAGCTTTAAAGCATTAGGTGTAGAACACCCCTCAGACTTATTGCCTCGAGTCCAAGAAAAGCTACGAGGTGAGACAGACTCTATAACAGTCTTTTAGTATTTTTGTCTTTTGATGCGAATCACAACACTTAGGTGAAAGCGCCCGATTACGCAGTGAGACAATGCTAAATCTTTTTTTCTTTCTTTTTGTTCATGTTCTAAAAATTTTTTGTATACCTCAACCTTTCCATCTAAATTCCCATGAAATAGATTTTTCATTGAGATCGATAAGAAGAGAGTTCTAGAATCACTTCAATCTAGTTTAAACCCTACCATTCATTAGGCTTCCTTAATAATTTATCCTTAGTATCTATAAAATTATCTAGATCATTAATTCTTAATTGATTAGGATGCCTAATTAACTTCAAATCGAGATAAAATTTATATACACAAAGCTAATTATTTCTAACTATAGTTGAGGACTTAATTAGATTAATTATTCTCTCCTTCAACTTAATTTTCATTATCCCCAATAGAAGAAAAGAATCATAATAAAACATAATAGGGAAGGATACTACCTGCGTTCGATATGTGCATTTATTATTGAGAGACCCTTCCTTGTTGGGTGTGGTGTGTTTTTGACTCCAGCTGACGTGAACGTGGCTCTCCCCCAACTTGACTAGTAGCATCACTCATCTGCTCCACTGTGGAGATTCAACTTGACTAATCTCTTCCTAGAGATTCTTAAAAAATAAAAAAAATTAAAAAAAATACGTATAAACTAGGTTGTCTCCAACAAGTACTAAGTTTAACGTCTTCAGCTGGGCATTATGAGAGAGTCTCACCTATAACCAACTTGGGTACGTCCCTCAATATTTCAAAAAGATAAGGCCAATCAGGAGGCCTTATCATCATGGCAGAAAATATTCATGGAATACTCTATAACGATTAGCCTGAACCAATAAAATATATTTGACAAGCACACAATACCAAGGACTAACAATATTCTCATAATTTTTTTGATGATCAGGATGGGATTATATTTGTTGAACCAAGATTAGGGATGGTAGTTTAAGAGTTTCTTCAATTATAACTTGATCTACTCTAATGTCTGTCTCGAATATATTATGTTTCGATAAAATCTTTTTTCAATCTATAGTATGGTACTTTTTTTAAATTAATATTAAATCTATCTCTATATATTGTAGAAAGATTTTGGAGACAGTCTCTGAAAGTTATACCAACTACTGAGTAGTTCTCTTCCTTCCCTTATTAAGATAAAGTTTTCTTTTAAGATAAGTCTGTCATTTTAAGACAAGGACTTAGGAAGAAAATTAGGAAGGACAAATACAGAGGAAGAAAGAGAAAAGAAAGGGATTAATAATCTATTATTAAGATATTATTTCATTATTTTCTTACTATCTTTATTTTTATTAGAATAATGATGTCAAAATTGCAACCACTCTAATTGATGGCTAGTTTAAAATTGTTGCAACATGTCACATAAGAATGGTTAGTTCAAGTTTTTTTGATCCTTTGAAATGTATAATTATTAGATGGACTATGTCCTTTAGACTAGTCTAATAGTTATCTACCACATTATCCCTCCTCTTCAAACAATTCAAAATCATATTAGGATGCCTATTATCTATTGTATATGTACTCTGGGATTAAGAATGGTGCATTAGTCCATGTAATAATTTCTCTCTTGAAATAGTAAGATACTAAGAGTATAAGACCTAAGTTAAAGTAAGTAAATAATACTTTTAAAGAGAAAATAAAGCACGAACTCTCAAAAGAATAAATGAGAAGGGGATAAAAAGATTAAAATATATTTTAAAACTAAAAAAATCCTAAACCTAGAAATGGATAGATAATTGGATGTAATAAATATAATAAATAATTAAAATAAATTTTATTAACTATAAAATCTTTGAAAATTATAAAAATATATTTTAGAAATTAAAAACCCTAAGCATAAAAATGGGTAGATAATTGGATATAATAAATATAATAAATAATTAAAATAAATATTATTAATTATAAAATATTTGAAAATTATAAAAATATATTTAAATTATAAAAATTCTAAATCTAGAAAAGTGTAGATAATTGAATGCACTATAAAGGCATAAACAACTTAAATATAATTTCTAGTTATTTTTGATGAAGTTTAGTATGCATGCAAAATAATAAGAATAAATTATGATTATTCATTAGATAATTATTCAAAAAGTTTGAACAATTAATGAAAATAATGAATATAAATAGTATAAATATCCAAGTATTTTTTATCAAAATTTCAATAATTTTAATTATTATGTAATATGAATTAAGAAAATATTAAAAGTTATAATAAGTTGGATATGTATGAATATAGCATATGCAACATAAATCTAATTTTTAGGTACTCATAATTATTAATATTATAAATTTTTATAAACTAGATGGATCCTGATAGCAAGCAATGGAATGATCCAGATAATTGGTAGCATTTTGAAAAATAGGGAAAGACCGGCATCAATGGAATGTAATTATTATAGATTGAAATTAGAGGTGGAGTCATCCAATTGAAGCAACAATTAGTGGATGGCTTCAGTGATGTTAAGAAGTGTCCAAAGGTACCTATAGAGATTCAAGTGATAGTAAGAGACCATCTACAAAAAGAAAGGAGATGAAGATAGCACCCAAAGCTCGAAGGAAAGTATTTAATCATTGGACATCTCAATCATATGTTCACATAAACTTGGACGATGATGATGATTATTTGATTTATATGATTTAGAGTCAGATCATCTACAAGAGACTATTCGGACCTCTCGACAGGACCAGTGGCAACATAAGGAGGTATTGAGATATATAGAATAGTTTGGATGCTCTCAATTTAAGAAGGATGGTGGCTCTGATGTAGTAGAAGGATAACGTTCATATTTACAGTTTGCTGGGTTAGAGAGGAGTCAATCCATAAGGATGGAATAATCTTCAATCAAATCTTTATTGGTGCATTTGAGAAGAAACTAAAGAAGAGCTCAAGAGGTCCTAGTATCCATAATCTAGATCCTACAACATATCTAGATCCAGAGTTAAAGCAGCCGAAAATTGGTGACTATATAAATAAGGACAAGAGAAAATAAATAGGAAGGGCAATTTCTAATTGATTTCACTTTAGCTATATTTTGGCATGGGTAGCAGCAAATACATATTTCGATCGATGATTAGTACTGTACAAAAAGTCAATCTAGGTATTGATTCTTTTACACCCTATGAGATATACGGACCATATTTGCAGTAGCAAGTCACAAATATTAAATCCTGGATTGAGAGGTATAAAAAGAGTAGAACACTTATTAGGTGATATTAATGTGTGACGGTTTGTTTGGATCTACTAAGGGGAGCATTATTAACTTTTTAGTCTATTATGATAGGATGACTATCTTTCATACTTCAATTGATGCTTCAGACAAAATACATGATCTAATTATATTTTGAGCTTGATGAGGGATATAGTTGATGAGATTGGTTAAGAGTATATCATCCAAATGGTCACAAATAGAGGCAAACTACATGAAAGCAAGAAAGGAGCTAATGCTGGAAAAGTGATGAGCTAATGATGAAGATTATTGGGTAGCTACCTGATGCAGCCTAGGCCAGGTTTTGATGAAAAGAGAAAGAAGACATATAAAAAAGAAAATAGCAAAGAGAGAAGAAACTCTTTTCTCTGAAGTTTTGATTTAATAATCACAAATAAACTAAACTCTTGTTACAATGTTGGCCAAAGGGACCTTATTTATAGAGTAAAGTTCTAACCTAATAGCAAAGAACTTTGAACAAAATAAGAAAAGATTAATATAAGGATTGAAACTTCTAATTTGACTAGGATTCTTCTGGACTCATTGATCTATCAAATAATAAAATTATATTTCAAAATTTGGGTGGTAATGAAGTGCCAACCTCATAGAGTGCAAAAAAAACTTTTCGAAATGGGGTCATTGTAGTGATTTTGACATCGGATGAGAAAATTGTGACCATTCTAGCTTAGCAATATTAAAATCAACAGAGTCAAATGCAATCAGCTTGGTTTCTTTATCTTTTGGCTCTGTTTCTTCAAATCATGGTTTGCACCAACCAAGATGTCTATGTCACTACCTAAGATAAAATCTATAGTAGACAATACATAAACAGTATTAGAATACATTTACAATCATATGTTAATACTTGTTCCTATGAGAAAATATGTACAAGAAAAGCTGTGTAGACTAGGATTGACAAGATTTGCCAATAATTATATAGCATTGAAGAGCTTTCTTAATGATAAGCCTGGTTTGAGGGCCATATGACTTTTGATGAATGGAGGACTTCAAATATGTAAGGACTAATGATGGACGATGTCTTGAGGGTATTATATTAAGTAATGATTTTGGGATAGCTTCTCTGAGGTGGTTAAGGCAATAGAGCCCTTACATGTAATGATATAGATAATAGATACTGAGAAGTTCCTTAGATGGGCTATATATATCTCAAGATATCTACCTACAAAAAGAGACTATAAAAGCAGTAGGATAGAAGAAAGCAACACCATATTTATGTATCATTAAGCACAGATGGGACACTCAAATGGAGAATAAATTTCACTTTGTTGGGTATAAATACCCCGGCCGAAGTTCGTGACAAATTGGCATCCCCGGGATCCTTCCGGCTTCTGACCTTGGGCGACATCTTTTCGGACTTCTCCGGCGGTCGAGCTTCCACAATGTTCCCAAGCCTCGTTGACAAATGAGCTTCTACTTTGTCTACTACAAGTGTCGACCGAACCCCTCCAACGGGTGAACTCCTACCACACCCTCCGAGCTTCTCCAAGATGGGCTTTTTCAGTCGTCTATCAGGCTGCTCCAAGTGCTCTCCGGACTCCACTACCAGCCGACCTTCTACAGTGATTGACCACTCTCCAGACTTCTTTCAGATCTTTTCCAGCCACGATCGACTCCAATCCGAACTTCTTCCAGAACTTCGACAGTGGCCGAACTTCACCAATGGCAGACTCTCCACAACAGACCCCACCGGACTCCTACGGGAGCCGACCCATTTCATCTGGACTCCTATGGGAGCCGGACCTCTACTCCGAACTCCAATTGCAGGTACACTTTGTCCGACCTCCTACGAGCGGCCTACCCCGAGCTCCTACGGGAGCCAGATGGTCTACTCCGGGCTCCTGCTACAACGATCTGCTCCAAACTTCTGCCGCAGGTGGTCTACTTCGAGTTTCTGCTACGGGCGGTGCACGTCGGATCTCTGCCGTAAGCCCCATCCGATCTTCTACTGAGAATAAGTTTCCTCCTAACTCCTATTGCAGGTGGACCTCCTCCGAGCTCCTATGGGGGCCGGACCCCTGCCCCAAAATCTCCACTGAAGGAAGACTTGAGCTCCTACGGGAGCCAGACGATCCACTCCTATCTTTCGCTACGAGCGGTCCACGCCGAGCTTCTGCTACAGACGATCTACTCCTAACTTCCGCTACGACAGCCTTCAAGACTTCCTCCGAACTCCTACGGGAGCCGATCCGTTTCATCCGGACTCCTACGGGAGTCGGACTTCTCCCCGAACTCCTACGGAAGACGGTCCATTGTTCCGAATTTCTACTGTAAGTAGACTTCGCCCGGACTCCTACGGGAGCCGGGCCTCTTCCCAAACTTCCACTGCAGATAGACATCGTCCGAGCTCCCTCGAGGAGCGGTCAACTCCGAGCTCCCGCCAAGAACGATCCACTTTGAGCTACTACCACAAACGACCTACTCCGAGCTCCCGCCAAGAGCGATCTACTCCGAGCTTCTACTATAATCGGCCTACGTCGAATTTCTACCACGAGCGGTCCATATCGAATCTTTACCCTGGGCTTCTTTAATATGCTATCCCGTCCGGACTTCTACAAAACCAAGCTCCAACCAAACTTCTACAGTGGATAGACCCCGGACGAACTCCTACAACCGACGGGTTCCAGCAGCTAGACTTCCCAACGGTCGGACGAACTTCTACAACAGACGAGCTCCAGCAGCTAGATTCTCCCAACGGCCGACCATCTCCGGTGTCTTCCATACCTCTCCGATCACCGACCTTCAATAGCATCAACCGACCTTTAACGACCCCAGTCGGACGTTCCTTCTATGGACAGGCTTCTACGACACCTTTCGAATCCTGCCAAGCGACCGACCTTCAGCCGAACTTCTCATGGAATCGGATCTCCCCGGCGAACAGCTTTCCAGTAAGTTCTACGTCAAGCCAACCCAACCAGATTTCACCAATGAAAAGTCTCCATCCGACCTTCTACGATAAAGTGACTTCGACCTGCAGCACCAACACCTAAGGCACCCGTCGACAGCGGGTTCGTCAGCAACCTCAAAAATATCCGAGCTCCTCTCAGACAGAGAGCTACTCCGCTCCTCCAGATACCCCAACCGAGCTTCGGTCGACAGGCCCGGACTCTCTGACAGGCCACCATAATGGCCGCGGTACTGCTCCACTTCCTGCAACGGATCCCACGCGGCTCCATCATGCTCGGCAAGTCACGACAACGGATATCACCCCACTCTCCACAACAGGCCCACGTGGCAAGCCATGGCGGTGTCCACGACTCTACTCCACTACCCTCCGTAACAAACTCCTCAATGCTCTGAACGGCCCACTACTAGGCAGTTACAGGCGTCGCTATCAGTCTGTTATGCCCTCTGCCTATAAATAGGGATCCCCAGATACGTTATTCTCTAAGCTCTAATCTCTATCTCAAAACTTTGCTAAAATTTCGTTCGAGCACTCCATTCTTGTTGAGGCAGAGAACTGACTTAAGCATCGGAGGATCTTATCGGAGCAACCCCAACTCCGGTTTAGACTTTCTTTGCAGGTCTCGATGGCGACCGCGGCACCTTCGACTCCAGCTTCTCCGACGTCGGTGGATTTTTGCATCAACAGGATTGACGCTAGAGGAAGGGGCGAATCTTCGCAGTACCTTTGTTCTTAAAGGAGCGCTCAACGGGACCATCTCCGATCATCTTCCTCGTCATCTCCTTCTCCCGACTCCTACCAGATCTCCACCCGATGCCTCCCCGAAGGGCATCTACCAGACGATCGACGGCCTCCGCGGCCAGATCCCAGCAAGCTCCGCAAGCTCCAGCCTCATCTCCAGTTTCCCAGGCTCCACCCCTCCGGTAACAGCAGTCGGCATGGAGCAGTTTGACCTGCTAGTGCGCAGGTCAAGGGCCTCACTGAAGCAGCGCAGGCCATGCAGCAGCGGCCGCAGCAGCCACAGGCATCAGTGCGGCCATCAGTGCGGCTGGAAAGGGTGTCGCCAGAGTTCCAGAATCCAACGATCGGACGGCCACCTGGGCCAGCCGCCCC
>KE505796.1:174466-187453 GCA_000441515.1 Elaeis oleifera
ATATATATATATTTGTGCTGATCTCCTTCCCACCACTTGTATCCATACCCGAAAAAAAAGATCAAAAAAAAGGAGAAGAGTGACAGAGTGGAGGCAGTATATATATTTCTGGGACAACTGAATTTTGATGGTGGGAGTGAAAGCAGGGCCTACTAGTATTTTAAGGATGGTTTCAAGAGTTGAAAAAAGAAGAAGAATAAGAGAGACAAAGGATTGAAGCCATAAAAGTTGGAGAAAAATAATAGTGGCAAAGAAGAGGATGATGGTGGTGATAGATAAAGAATGTGGGCCGATCAAGCATGCCGTGATGTAGGTGCTTATCCATGTTGCCAACAAGGGTGACCTCCTCACCCTCCTCCATGTCGTCTATTCCCAGAGCCACCATCACCAGCACACCCCAAAGGTGATGCTT
The DNA here is from genome assembly GCA_000441515.1 of Elaeis oleifera. Lineage (NCBI taxonomy): Eukaryota > Viridiplantae > Streptophyta > Magnoliopsida > Arecales > Arecaceae > Elaeis > Elaeis oleifera. Next base: position 174,879 of record KE505796.1, read on the forward strand.
GTGCGGAGTTGCCCAATTTGTTAACTCTCTCGATATCTTCTTAGGTGTGCACACCCAAAGTTAACAGGAAATATTATATTTAATTGAGGGCAATTTGTTCCCATAGGTATCTAAAGTTAATTATGTGGATCAAAATTTTAAGGTGGTCAATGGGGATTATAGATTAAAGCACAGTTAATAAATGGATCGGACCTTAAAACCCTTAATATTCAACTGGTTGGCCTTCAACGATAAAGTCCTTGCGGTAAGAAATTTGAAAAAGAGGAATTCGAATGCACCACCAAATTGTGCTTTTTGTGGATCTGAAGAAGAATCAACAGACCATCTATGGGCGCAATGGCCTTTTGCTTTTCTAATTTGGCAACAAGTGTCAAGGCCCATGTTAAACTGGAAACTAGATTCTATTGAATTGTTATGGCTATCCTGGAGACGTAAAATAGATAGCAAAATCACTAAAAAAAAAAGAAGCTTGGGATTGCATGGTTGGTACGGTGTGCTGGTGCTAGTGGAGGGAACGAAGCAAACCGAATCTTCTATTTTGAAGCCTCTTCACCGGTTAGGTTAGAGAACAAATCTAACCTTTTTTAATGGAAAACTGTCTCACAGGGGACACTCGGAGGAAATCCAAAGGATGCATCAAAAAACAAAGGAGAGGCTAGAAAGCAAACGTCCATACGTGGAGGGAAGAAATAGACTATTGCATGTCGTGTTCGTAGTCTCAACCGGTACCAAAGATTCCACCCATCTTTCTTTAGACATAACAACCAGTTATCAATGTTGCCGCCTTCTACTGTTTTCTTAAAATTTTGCTTTGTCCCTTCTGAACCTGGTTTCAGGTTAAGCCTGCAGATATAAATTTTGTCCTCGTCTAACTTCAATAAAATTTCTTCTGGGTGGCTTTCGGCCTCCCTTCACATCAAAGGAAAAAACCCACAAACCACGTTAGCAGTCGATTAAGTGACTCCCGTGCAGAAAACTATAATAGCTTCTCGAAACATACATACAAACAACCTGCAATCCTCTAAAACTTTTCAAAATATATTTGATTGAGAAAGTTAAACTTTAAATATAAATAAAATTAATAATCATCATACCAATCATTTGGAGTTCTATTTCCAATATAATTTTCAGGGAGGATGAAAATACCTTAATCCTCCTATACTCAATCGCAACTCTCTTCTATTATTCAAATTTCATTATGATTTTGATTTCAATAACGAATTAATTATATTGAAGAATATGACCTTCCTGATTATCATTACAATATATTTTGAAGGTTTATACGCTTGGCAGATGGTACGGCGGTTGACACACCAACACACTTCTTATGCTTTGAAGGAAGACAATCAAAACATGCAGGACAATAGACAACACATGGCCTCCTTGTCCTTTAGCTCTTGGACTTTTTTGGCTGTAAGCATGATCAGACCCCTAGTCTTAACAATGAACAGGTAAAATATAAGAACTCAGCCTAGAGAGATGAGATAACACCCCTTTTTTTTACATTTAATCAACTTCCAACCATTAATATATCATGCATTACAGATAAATAGCTGGCACAAAAGTTGAGATATCCAGAGAACGAGGAGTAATGGTGAGAACTAAAATTAGAAGAAACCAAGTTACAAGAAGTTGAAACCAGAATATTTCAAGTCTCAAAACTAAAATTTACTGAGGTACTCGTTTACATGATCAGGTGAAATCTAGACACTGGACCATTAGCTAAGATCATGATTCAACACAAGCATTTATTTAGTGCTGAAGAAAGAGACTGGCTATGATGGTTGATGACATTGAGAACTATCTATGAAATGGGAGTCTGATGGATCTACAAAATCTTCAGTGAGCTTTCCTGTTGGTTCCTCTGCAAATCCTTCTATGATTTTGTTCACCTAAATTCCACTTTGGTAGCCGGTGGAGTGCAAGAGCACCGCTTTGATTCTTCAGGAAGAACTCCTGGCCCATCCTTGCATTGCTGACAGAAAGAACAAGTGAACATATTTAGCTGATTACTCTTGAAGGAACTGAAATGGAATAAGCTCAAAGAGAGAAGTTGGAGTAAGAAGGAAAGCAAGAATATCTGATGACCTTTACAACTGGGGTGATACTAAATGGAGAGAAGCTTACCTCAGCCCGAAAAACATCTAGCGCAAACCCATTGAAACAGCTGATGACTGCTTGTTGGACATCGAGACCAAGACCATCAAGTGCCCTCATGGTGGAGAGCAACAACCCAGGTTTCCGGCCACAAAACATGTGAATGTTCACTGCTCGGCCCTCTCTTGCCCTGACTTCAACCTACACATGAAATATATGCTAACAAAATTTATCCCAACATTTATCATCATGATTGCATTCACCACTATTTATATTTCTAAAACTCTACAGTTAGCACAATGGGTACCAGAAGGTTTATCCATCCGGCAGTTTGTGTCCCGATTGATGTTAGAGTGGGCTAAGCTTCAATTGATTCCAATGCAGATGAATAATCAAAATCGGAAGAAAATTTGTTCCACCCACTCAATCACTATTCAGTAGATCTCAACAAAATGATTTCTTTTAAAAAATAAATAACACAATAGCAAAATGTGCCAGGTATATGTGGGTTCATATCACAAGAGAATAAAGTTCAAGATCTAGATCAGCAGTACGTTTTGTGCTGCGCTTTGCACTTCTATGTAGGGAAACCTCATGGGCTGATCTGAAGGATACTGAGCCTCTTCCGAGCCAGCATCTTGGCCAATGAAGCCAAGTTGGTGAGGTGGGCAAACAACTCTACCCTGTGGTCTATTAATGACCGATTTCTATTATCAAAAAAGAAAGAAAGAAAAGAAGAGAAAGGCTGAGGCTATGATTTTAATGAAGAGACATGTGGGCCGTGTCAATGTGCAACCTGATAAAGATGGTACTCAACCCTGTTCCAACATTATGGAGCAATATTCCACGTCAGCATTCTGAATCTAGACTAAATTTGCAGAGAACTTTATGTCTGCATCTAGTAAACATAAACCTAACCAGACTCATAATGATGGTTCAAACTTCTGATATGACCCATTGTATTTCCGCACCTTAACCTGACCTTGCACAAGTCAAGATGGAAAGTATGGGTGGAATCGCAGGTTTGAAGTTTACCGAGCTGGGTCTTGTAGAGGTGTAACCTAAAACCTGATCTGAACAATTTGCATCCAGCAGCCCTTCTAATGACTAGATTTGTATCAAAAAAGGGACAAATAAATTGGAAAGCAAATTCTTGACAAAGCTAGACAATCTAAGACAGAAATGATAGCAAAACACATTAAACTAAAATAGCAATTTTAGAAATAACGATCCAAAAAGGAGTGAGACATCTGCAACTCTGACCAAGTAGAAATGAACTTACCCTGGGTGGTTGACTGGTGGGGCTTGCTAATGAATTTGGGCACAGTTCCTCCTTGACACGGGATGGTAGTGTTGGTGGTGTGGGTGTCAATGGGTGAAAACTTGCAGTTGTAGCAGATATTGAAGAACCGGAAGGTGTTGCCTCAAGTTCGTTGTGAAGGTCATTGATCCTTTGCAGAAGCTCCTTCAAGTACTCGATTGCATCTCCAAGAATAGAAGCTCTATCCATCTGTCAAAAGGAAGAGGGAATATTTACAACTTATGCAAAATTACCAGAAGCTACAGCACAGGCTATCTATTGTGTTAGAGAACCACATTAATCAGTAGTAAAACGGTTGCTGTCACCATCCAAGCGGATGTCTTATATACTGATGAGAGCAATACATGTTCATAGGAGGAGAATTTACACATCATGCCCTAACATGGTGTTCTTTGCATGAACATATAATGCATATGCTCTGTATGCCAATGTTTAAAAATTTGAGCAGGAAATAGTAGGATGTGACAAGGAAAGATAATAATCTTTTGATTTTTGCTGGATAATGCATGCAGTTCCCACAGCATGTTGTAGCTTTTTCAGTCAAATTCAAAGGTCCAAAATACTCCCACAAGTAAACCCACATGGAAAGAACAAAGACAACCAATCTCAAAATGAAATTACACTAAATAGGAAAACTAGTTAGAGATGGAGGTAATGCAAGGAAAACCTACTCAGTTAGCAAGTTTGAAATCGAAGGTAACAAATCTGTAATTTTTGTTGCAAATGGGACTTCATCTGAAGGCAGGATCTCCTATTTTTGGGCATCAGAAGCATCACTAACAGCCTCAACAAACTCTAGTTGTCTCACATCTAAAGAGAGGGTAGCTTAACATCAGACCCAAGATATTCCATGGAAGTTGGTACCAAAGAGAAAGTGTAAGACTAGCCTTTGTATACTTAATAACATCAGCTACATCTGGTGACCCGGCTTACAGCGCCTTGAAACTGGTCTCTCCATCCCCAAAAATTCTGCCTCCAACAAAAAAAAAGGAAGAAAAAAAAAGAAAAGAAAAAGGCATAAAAGATAAAGATGTATGTGAGGGGATGAGGTGAAGGAAAGGGAAGGGAGAGGATCTGGACACCTAGCATTATTTTTTTAAAAAAAATCCCTCATATTATGGAACAAGTAAACAAGGCAAACAATGAAACAACTAATAACCAACACCAACAATTCAAACATATCAAGATGCAATTCTTTCTATATCAAATGGTGGGAGAGAGGCAGGCGAACCAGTTCTATACATAGTGGTGAGTATGTACATTCTGTGCTCCCATCTGTTGCAAAAGCTCCACTGACCCTCAGTGTGGAACAACAAGGGACAGGTACAGTAGAAAGAGAATGCGGGTAATTATCACATAAAGGTGCATGTGGAGACAGACTGCTCGAAACACACCCTTCAGATGGGTCCATTTACTTTAGCTTAGTTAAATTTCAAATATAAATTAGGATTCTGGTGCTCAGAAACATTAACAAGCAAATGAAAAATATAAACTGAACAGATGTAACTGACTGTTCCCTCATATTGCCAGCAGAAGAGACAGAAATTATTCTACAAAGAAATACTCATCAAGTCAGCCACAAATTCAGCAACAGTTCATAAATGTAGTCAGGTATACAGACAATACAAACAATGGACTGCTGCCATAAACAAATTATACTTCATGGTCAATTTTAGCAACTAGATAAACCAACACCATCAAGTATTAGGTAAGAGTGACTACTGTGAGCAATTAGGTATATTGTTTATAATCAAAGCATAAGTTCAACATTAAGTTGTTAAGAACTGCAAACAAGTCAAACCAAACTGAGCTATATGCTGTTCATTGTTCAGGCTTGGCTCGCATGCAAAGTGAACCTTAACAATGGTTGTCGTCCAAATGAACAAGCTTAAACCTTCAATCGAGATGCATCCACGCTGTTCATGAACAGCTCAATTCATATGCTACCCTCTATTATGAAAAAGCTCAAACAACAAAAGTGCATGATTGATCAGTAGGAACAACCTTATAATATTAAAGCAATGTATACTAGGTTAGTAAGCCAGGCAACAATACCAGCAAAATTGAAAATAGCTTACTAACATGATGAAAGAAACACAAACAAACCATGAATGCAGGCTCATATTCATCAATGGTTATCAGAATAATGCAGTTCAATGACATGCAGCACCCAAGCAATAGATCCAAAAACTGTTCTCCTGATAGCAATCATCAAGATTCAAGAAATTCATGGAATGATGAATGCAATTCCAACATTATAATTTCCGTTTATAAGCCATTAAGTTGCTATCAAATTCCCTGATTACTAGAAGATATTGATGAATCAGGAAGTAAACAAGTAGCAGGCCAACATGAGATCTACCAAGAGATGAAGAAAATAGAGTTCTCACTTTGCTAATCCTTGGAACAACGGACCGGAGCATGTAAAGCCGGTCATTGAGCTTCTTCCTCCTCCTCCTCTCAGCCATTAGATTCTTTGCAGGGGACCCTTCTTCTTCTTCCTTTCTGATCTCCACCGCCAGACACTGTACTATTGGTATTCGAAGTATTCCCTCCATCACCGTTCTTCACATCTCCTTCGCCATTGTCATTCTCAGCCGCAGCATCTTCTGAGTCATAATTCAAGCCCGAGCCATCAATGCTGGGCTCGTCTATCTCATCCTCCTCATTCCACCTCCTCTTCTTCTCCTGCTCACCCTCGATCACACTCCTCCAATTGCTCCCCTGGCCTCCACCTGGGCCCAAAAGTGCCAAGGCAGCGCCTTTCTCTCCCACCACTATAGAATTCTGCCGTAAAGCTGCAGCGGCTCGCTTTTGAACAAAGTCGGCTGGGCTCCCACCGGTGGGAAGATCTCCAGAGGTCTCAACACTTTAGAGCGGTTTAGAAACGGCGAATTCTCAAAAGAATCCAAACCCATTGGATGGAAACCGGCATCGGAGCTGGAACCAGGGCCATTTCCGGCAAGCAGCGGCACCCAGGTGCTCGAGAACAGGGGGCGGAGCCGAAAACGGGACCACCCATCTGTTCGTTCTCCCCAACTCCAGGGAGCCCGAAAACCCCTCCGCCGCCCCCCCTGCCCATCAGAACAGAGGAACACGTCACCTGGGCCGCCGGCAGGAACCCGGCAGCATCGCTGCCGAGATCGAACCCGGTGTCGAACGGGTTGGAGCATACCGCGCCGAGGAGAGAGGGAATGGCGGCCTTGGAAGAAAGGAAGGGGACAGAGGAGGAGTCCACCTGCGGGAGGAGGGACGCGCCCGGCGGGGAAGGGTCGGAAGGAAAGGCCAGGTCTTTCATCTCTTGCGGCACGTGGAGGGAGCCGAAGGGGTGGTGGCCGGAGGAACCGGGTCGCCGGTGCTGCTAAGGTACCAGTCGTCCTCAAGGAGGGACGTGAAGGAAGGCAGGCCAAGCACGTCCTTTCTCTCGCCGGCGCCGGCGCCGGCAGCGGTGGAGGCGTCGGCGGTGGACCAGGGGCGGCGCCGTCGTCGTCCCGCCGCCTCCACCGGAGTCTTCCATCCAGGCCGCGCCGCTGAGCCTTGAAAGCATCGCGTATTCTGTTTTTTTTCCTTAAAATGCTCGAGAGAAGCAAGTAATAAAAGTGGAGACAGAAGGGAGGTTTAAGACTCATAAAACATGCCTTTTTTTGAGTTACCATTTGGGACGGGTAAGTGTTATCCTTTGTATGGGTTCACGCACGGAGGAGAGGCTTGGAAGGAAAGGACGGGGGAAGAGGGTGGGCCAGGTTTTGAACGTTACGCTGTAAAGCAGACGTATGCTTATCCATCTCCACTGTGTCCCATCGTTTGTTACAGGATGCATATGTCCCAAAATACCCTTATAATTTTTTATAATAATGCAAGCTATTTATTTATTTATTATGTATATTTTCTTTATCTAAATAAGGTGCAAGAGGAAGCTTGTATTTTTTTTTAATTTTTTTTCAAAATACTGGAGGCTAAGGAGGTCACTCCTTCGTTAGCCACTATTTTTATTGAGAAAAAGCAAATTCACAAAATAAAGTTGGTAAAGGCATATCATAAGAAGGGATTGGATGATTTAGATGTTGCTAAAGATGGGGCACTATAAAGGGTATTGGTGAAACAAGATGGTGCAGATTTGAGATCAAGTATTATAGGTGAAAAGTTGTGATTTTGATGGGATGTTCGTTGATTTAATGGAATGAATACAATCGATAGTGCTAAAAATAGTAACACAGTTGTAGTTTGGAAAGATTGTCGACTAAGAGAGCCAATAGACAAATATAGACCAAAATGCTATTACTATGTGAGCAATATTTTATTCTCCCAAAAAAAATTTGTTGGTTTTTACCGGTGAAGAAGAAAGAAAAAGTTTCTATTATTCACTTAGATGCATAAATATATTTTATTTTTAAAAATCATACTTTGATATCTTAACTTTATCCTATATCCAAGTTGTACTTCTACCTTTTGGGTTTAAAAATTTAAATTGGATCCTTTAAATAGTAAATTAATCTAATGTGATTTTATCATTTATCTTCATTAATTGGATTTGAATGAAAATCTCTCATAGTAGTCATGTGAGTTTTAGAATTTGCTGAAATATGTAATCTATTCTTCTGCATGTCTAATTAAAGAGTAAAATAGCTTAATGCTTTTTGTGTTTTCAATGATTTTTTTTACACCCATTGATCTACTCATTGCTTCACCTTCATCTTTCTTTTATAGTCAACATCCCCATAACCATCATCCTTATCTTGATGATCATCTTAATAAAAGCCTCCACCATCATTACTCTTATCATGGTCGATCCCACCAATCCCAAAAAGAAGTCATATTTCATCAGCATGGTTTGCATTCCTTCACCGTTATCAACTTCTAAGATTTATCTTTGAGACCTCACAATGCTCTCACCATCCTTAATTCTTATTAACTCTTTCTTATTTTTCCTCCTCTTCCCCCTAGCTAGCTCATATATCTACCTTCTAATGCATCATTACTGACCGGTGATCTTCTATCTCTTCCAAAATTCTCCTTATATACTCTCCCACTCATCTTTCCTTTTCTTCTCATAAAATCCTATCCCTTCCTTTATTCCTGAGCTCGAAACCTTGCCACCACCACCTCGATAGCTTTTCTCATGGAGATGTCCTTGTTTTGATTCTAATACAAGGTGAAGGACCTCTTCTAGGTCAACTTCACCTAGCTCAAGATTGAGCTTACTAAGGTCAAATGCTTGGGCTCATAGCCTAGCACTCTAAATTCAACCTCCTCCTAGGCACCCTTCAAGGGAACTTGCATTTCCAACGACACTTCTCTATACTAGTAAAGACCTACTTTCTTATAGTGGCATTAAGTGCTGCCTCAATTAGGGCCCTATACCCCGACCTCCTTGTTGATGATGGTAACACCATGCTCTTCATCCATAAAAGAATCAACACTGAGGAGTATGAGAAAACTATTAACCTATATGAGAAGATTAGCAAGATGCTGACTTCATATTTGCCAGTGACACTCGGTTATAGATAATACTATAGTTTACTAAGGACAAACTCAGATGGACTTAAAAAAGTACATCAAGATGAAGGAGACACTTATTGGCATCTCCAAAGGATGACTATCGATGTTAGAAAGAGGGGGTCAGGAGTGTACGGAGGCAAGGAGTGTCAAGTATAGGAGCAGGCGATGAAAGAGATAATAGAAGTAGTGTTGTGTAGGAGTCATGACTAAGAGAGATAAGGTGAGGGGCAAAGATGAGCCTGAGCTTTGATAGGATGGTGGGCTTGATGAGGTCGAGGGTGTTATAGCTAGTTGAGGCCATGCTTGATTTGATAGAGTTGATGCTCAAAGATCTTAATCCTGTGACGAATAAGGGAGACATGTTTGGAGATGACATAGAGATTTTTATGGCTATCGACAGGGGAAGGGCATAAAGGGTAAAGAGGTTAGTGAAGACAAGAAGATGATGAAGGGCGAAAAGTTGAGCAACGCATAGTAGGTGGTTCCTTTATCAATCTTGAAGAAATGCATGAAGCCTAGCCATCAGAAGAGGGGTGAACTCAAAGGCATTGATAGGGGCTCGCTAGAGTATCGATTTTTTTTTCTGACTCATATCTAACCAAGAAAGGATAGCATATATTGTGTCCAAAGTTGAGAGAGAAGATGCACTTTTCATGACTTGAAGATGGGGGCTAGATGACTTCACAAGTTGGTTCGATTGTCTCTAATAATCAAGATTGACAAAGAATCACTGTGAAGGAAGATGGTGGTGGAGGATTAGAATAAAGGATATTGTTTAAGAGAGATATATAAGCGAATTTGTAAAAAGTTTCAGAGGAAAAGGTATTTTCATCATTTGGGAAAGCACACTATTGATGTTGGATTGTGAATTGATCGTACAATCATATCTAGTCAGCTGTTAACTTAAAGGATCCAATAATAATTTTCTAAATATGGGGGTTGTTTGTACATGCAACTTAGGAAAATTCAAGGTGTCAAAGTGTAAGTTTCTCCTCATTTTTTTTGTGGAAGAAGGTTTGAATTAAAATATGCATAACTATGAAGATATTTGATCTTTTTTAGATATTTTAACTTTTCTAAGCTAAAATTTGTCAATAATCTCTTGTTCATTCAAGTAAGGAACTTTTTTTGGCATATAAGTCATAACAAAACAAAATAATTAAAATTTATTATCCCTCCTATCACCAACAGCAGTAAGTTTTATTGATGAGAAAATTTAGCCATTTAATATATTTTATGTTACGGCATTAGTAATAATAATCCAATAACTTCATGTATGAGATTATAATATTTTTATAGTTGATAATTAATTTAGCGAACTAATCAACGGCATTGATAGCCAAACTTATCCTTTCTCTCAAATACATTTTACAGTGCAGAAAATACAAAAATATGTATAATGATTGATGAAATTGGATATTGATTGGACTTTGAGGACTGTTTTGTCTCACTGAAAAATACGGTCCCAATTATCTTTTTACAGGAAAGAGTATTTTGAAGCGCATCACGAAAGAAGTATTATAACAGAAACTATTTTACCCCTGCTAAATTTTCACCGATGTTGCGGTCAAATCTTCAGAGGGATTTGATCTTGTGCTTTTAACACCGACTGACAAAAGGAGGCACGTATTCTACCAAGGGTGTGGTAATTAGCACATTTTTGTCTTTGTCGGGCACTAAGAACATCCGGGTTTGATTTTTTGCGTAAAAAGTGTAGCTAGTTCTGGAGAAGAGCATGTTACATGTGTTCAGCTATGATGTTAAAGAGCAAAAATTCAAGAGGTTAGGTAGACCAGGGTAATGTTCATTCCAATCACAGGTCAAGATGATAAAAAAGAAGACCGAATAGCCTTTCTTATACAGTTTGATTCCAAGTCCAATGTATCTCATGTTTCCTGTGAAGCCATCAAAAACAGGGAAATGGCATACAAAGAGATCTCATGTAGCAGATAAAAGAAATCAATGTTTCAAAAATTCATCTCTTGCAAGTTTCAGTGTACATGGAGAACTTTTCTTTTTGGGCAAAACTGTGGATAAAGAACCACATGTTTCCATGATTACCCCAATTTTTACTGCACTGAGTTGCTTAAATGTAACTATATGGAGTTAACTTAGTTGGCAGTAATGATATTGGCTTTTAGATTGGCAGTGGTCCATATGCCAGGGAAGTCATAAAGAGAGGTGGGTCCTATTCATGTGCAGAAATAAGTGGACCTTGTTCTTGTATTTAATTTATACAAGAGAGGAAATAAAAAGATAAGGCTGATTTATTTATTTATTATTTATAGATATGAACATACGAACTAACCTTGTGATGTCATCTTCCATGTTTTGCATGATAGATATCCCATTGAATCCTGTGTGCTAGCGGAAATGCATACCAATTTGAGGGGAACTACACTGACCTAGTACCATCATACACTGTTACTTGGAACATCACACCTTCTCTATAATTTCTTCTGAGAGTTTTAACTGTACTCCAAGTGTGATAGTGATTATGCATGAAAGATATGTAAGATAATGGAACACCCAACCAAGAAGACCATATGAATCTAATTAAAGTGCCTTTTAGTTAATGTAGCTATAACCTCCTAAATCATTGTAAGTGAATGCAGAGAGTAGATATATAGGATGGTGTTTGCACACTAAATCCTCAAAGGGACATGCTTTTAGCAAGTGCACCCTGCTGAAACATATTGTCTTGTGTCTCTTTCTCCATTCAACATCATTTGTGGAAGGACACACAAATGAAGCAGTGAAATAATGAAGCTATTAAACAAAAATGAGTGTTCATTACTCAGGCCCCTTAATTCTGAACTTCAGAAAAGAGTGACTCAACCTCCTCAGAGAACGAAGTATGAGAATTATTAGGAACATAGAAGAATGAAAAGTGGGAAGAAAGCCTAGTTCCATATATCTGTGATCGTTTTGGGACTCATCAGTTCGATTCTATAAACACTAATAGTTGCTTTGGTAGTGCTTCTAACTGAACCATGCTTTTATCACTTGATGGTGAGGATGACAATGAGATGGCAAGCCAAAGAATGATCAGGTACTGGTGCATGTTGAACTGTGTGGGACCCACTTTGCATGGGCCACCTATATCCTCGTTTGCATGCATGGCCTGTGGACCCCACTCCATAGCCAATTGGAGCTTGACAGCTTAAAGATGTTATGCTTTTCCAGCTTGAAATAATTTAGCATATTTTCTTTCTTTAAACCAAAAGACAAACACAGACTGTATTCACTTCCAAAGCTCTTAATTAGCTTTTAAGTTTAACTCTCGGACGAAACCTATCACTTAACAGGAACATGCCAGATGGATATAATTTACTCAAAAGGGATTTTTTTCATGGACTTCGATACATGTAACTTTCTTCAATGCATGGCATGCCTTCTTTATTTTATCATTACACCCTGCCCTTCATTCTCAGGTAAGTTGCAAAGAGGCAGACATTTAGCAACTTTACCATGCGTTTTCAGTGGCATAAAGCCATCTCCGTTATTCTCGAAAGAGCAAGGGCAATAAGTTAACTAAAAAGGTAGCAAACATCACTGTAGACTGCCCTGTTCAAAGGGCAGAGTACTTAACAAGGCAACGGCAGAGAGAGAGAGAGAGAGAGAGAGAGAGAGTCGGCCGGCAGTCGCCTACGAACGT
>KE505796.1:216330-239187 GCA_000441515.1 Elaeis oleifera
ATGACCATATTTTTTCTGTGGCAGGGTCATAATACCATGTATCTTCTTGCGGTAGGCTGCGAATCATCTGGTAGCAAAGTCCTTCGGAACCGCTGGTCTCGCTGGCAGTTTGTCACTGGTCTTGCTGGTGGTTGACTTACTTCTTACCATGCCATATCTCATATGGTGCGGTAGGAATAGATTTAGAAGGAACCCTATTTAGAATATGCATCATGATAAGTAAGGCATGTCCCCGAAGAAATAAGATTAAATCAGTGAAGCTTAGCATGGATCAGATCATATCTAATAGGATCTTATTTCTCCTTTCAGATGTCTCATTGAGTTGAGACATGCCAGAAGGAGTCCATTGAGAGACCATGCCATTCTCTTTAAGATATTTCAAAAATTCAGTACCTAGCTATTTTCCTCCTCGATCAGATCATAGGATTTTGATGGATTTATCTGTTTCCTTCTCTACCTTATGTTTGAATTTTTTGAATTTTTTAAAAGCTTCAGACTTATATTTTATGAGAAACACATATCCATACTATGATAAATTATCAGTAAAAATAATGAAGTAGCTATAACTACCTCTAGCCTATACATCAAATGGGCCACACATATCGGTGTGTATCAGGACTAGTAACTCAATGGTCCTTTCTCTTTATCTCATAAAGGGTAACCTAGATATTTTTCTTGAAGGCATGATTCATAGGTTGGAATTGATTTAGATTTAATCAAGTCTAGGATTCCATTCTTTTTCAGTCTATTTATTCTATCTTCTTCAATATGGCTAAGTTTATGGTGCCATAAGTACTTATACTTAAACTCATCTCTGGATTTTTTTTGGCCATGGCACTCACTACTTGCTCGTTAAGATTTACATTAGCATCAGCATACAAGTGATAAAGACTGTCAATCAAAAGATCAGATGCAACCAATTTATTCGTAAATAATAATTTTTTTTTTATTAAACTGAAAATAATTTATTTTATGCTAGTATAGAGATCGAAATCAAATTTTGGCTAGCTATATAAATAAATAATAATCTTTCAAATCTAATCTAAAGCCTGACAGTAATAAAAAATGATAGATTCTAATAGCTTCTGCAGGAACCTTTACTCCATTGTCAATCTGAAAGATCATGTCATCTTACCTCAATCTCCTATTTTCTATTAGATCCTGCATTGAAGTATATATATGTGTACTCGAACAAGAGTCCAATATCCAACTAAAAGTAGAAAAAAATCGTTAGGTTAGATTCTATTATGAGCATGCCTTTGCAAGGTATTTCATCCTTTTCTTTAGGCTTTCCAGGATAGAGTGCTTTGAACCCTTCAAGATTTTCTCAGCAGTGACTAGTATATTGATCAACTCGGATAAGTTATAGTCTAATTTATTCATATAGTAGTTTATCATAAACTATCCAAATAAACTAGTCAGGGATTAGAGGATCAAATCCATCTTTAACTCCCTTTATATAGTAAGTCTGAGCTTCTCATGCTTCTTAAGGTCCTTAATCATTGTTATACAATAATCGTGGATAGATTATCTTTTGTGCATCTTCATATTGAACAACCACTTAGACAATTCGAAGTGCATGATCTGGCTCTGCTCATTGTACAACTCTTATAGATGAGTGATCATGGCACGGATAGTAGGTATGTACTCATATTGGCTTTACAACTCATTTGACATGGAAGCCAGCATATAGCACTTTATCCTAAAGTCGTCTTCCATCTATTTGACCAGAGTAGCTCTTTGCTCTACCATAGAATGGATTGATAAAGCTGGAACATCTTAGATGAGTACATATCCAATTTCTTGGATGTCAGGATTATTTTGAGGTTTTTGAGCTAGTCCTTAAAGTTTGTGCTGATTAGACAGTTAGTTTCAAGGATACGGGCTATAGGATTAGAGCCTGACATTATTTATATATGAGAGTAGAGATTCTAGTTAGATATTTATACTTAAATTTATATTTACTCTAAAATTTTAGATGCAAATAGACTCCCACTTTTATCTCAGATTCTGACACTTTTCGGATGGAAAGTGAAAATCTGATACAACCATGCAAGATTTTTAGTGGGTGCTATAGTCCCATCGATACCGTGTACCTCATCTAATAGTTATTGATAACACGCACACTGATGTATGGGCAATTTTTTATCCGGATGCTTCTCTAAGCATATTGCAGTGACTTGATCTTTAAGTCATGTGAGCTCAGATAATACATATTGCCCCAATTCTTAGTTAAGCCAGATCCACTGTTCACAAGCAAGTATGAAGCTGTCATTGAGTCCCTCAGATAACACATATTGGGCCCAACCCTATCTTTATCCTGAAGTAACTCTTTGCTAGTAGAGTGATTATATATTTTCGATGCAACTGAACCACTGTAATCAATCGGGAACAGTCAACGTCAGTAGCACGCCCACACTTCTATAATGGTGGAAGACCATAAGGCTTAATATTGATTGGGAAGATTTAGATCAGGTCTCATATAATTAGTCATCATATGATCAATCTAATTAGCATGGGCTAAACTAAAATGCCTTAGCAACTAATGAACCCAATCATCCAATTGGCCAGATAAATGAGATTGACGGGAGGGTATGTCATTAATTCACCATAGGTAAAATTATCCAAGTGAATAGCCTTCCAATTAAAAACTACTAATCGAGATTTGCCTTAGATATCAAATAATTTATTGATTTCAATTAGTCAGCTTAGGTGAATCGGATTCGAGCCATAAAATCAAATCAGATCAATAGGTTGCTCGATTCTATATATGAGATTTAATCGACTCAATCTACAATACTTGTAAAATCATTAGCTCAATTGATCTAATCTAAATCAATATTTGATTTGATTTGATCAATAGCTATATCGATTTCGACCAACTAAGATCTAATCATAATCTAAGATGCAATCTTAATGCAAAACTACCCATGGCCAATGATTCATGCACACACTAATTTAAATTATAAAATAATTTTAGATCTAAATTTATTGTATAAAAGTAAGTTTTGATTTTTAAAATATTTTCAGAACATGCATGAAATGATATATCATATATATAAAAATTTAAATTTTTCAGAAATCAATTTTAGATCTAAACATGCCATCATATATCGTATACATAAAAAATTTAGATCGTAAAAATTTAATTTCTAACCTATGTATGCTTTCATATATCGTATATATAAATAAAAATCAGAACTAAAATACTTTTCAGATCTGAACATAAATATATACATTGCATGTATGAACCAAATTAAATTTAAAATAATTTTAAAATTTTATGCTACTTTTATACATATGAACATGTGGCTCTGATATCATTGTTGAATTTTTATAGATACTAGTGCATGTGGATTTCAAAATAATTTTAAATCTAAAATACAGTAAAAATAAGATTAAAATAATTTTAATCTAAGCATGCATTCATCATATGAAAGTACCTATAGATTTAATTTGTATGTTAAAATTAATATAAACTGATTTTAACAGAAAAAATAAAAGTCTGTGATCATGTTGCATACCTGAATCACTTTCTTTTTGCCTCAAATCTGTAACGGGGTTGAATTCAATTCAATCTCTAGATCTGAGGTTGAGCAGATTTTGAATCAACAGTATCAGTATTCTATCTTTATGAATATCTATAGGATCAATCTAGATTGGCTCCTTTTGATACAACTCACTGGAACTAAAAGCCTAAAAAGGCTTGAACCAAGCTTGGATACGGATCAATCCTTTGATCCTCTTTTTACCATTCTTGATTGAAATCAACTCTTATTTGATCTTTCTTTCTTGATTCTTGAAGAAATCAAGAATCTTTTTTGATCTCTCAACTAACTAAGAACTAATCAAGAAGTAGTTGTAACAATCTCCCAATAAATTTGAGAGGAAGAAGAAGAAATCAACAACTTTTGGTACCAACCCTTGACACCAACAACCTATTGCCACCCACCACTCTCCAAGATCCAAGGAGGATGCCAAGAGAGAGAGGGCCTCAGCTAGAGAGAGAGGAGAGAGGGCATTGGGCACAATAAAAGGTGGTGGCAAGGAAGGGAAGCAAATAAGATAAGTTGATGGCTAAGGGTAAGGCCCTTTATATAGATCTTATGTGGGAGTTCTAATCAAATTAGATTCCCTAGTCCTAAACTCTTTAAGACTTGAGCCAAATCAACATAAATTAGGCGCCACCCATTCTTGACCCACTCCCAAGCCCAATGCTAGGTATCCCATCATATGGGACTCAATTATATGAACTCAAATCAGCCCACTTAGTTCTATAGGTTTAATTCAAGGGATCTTGATCAAATCAAGATGAATTTTTAATCAAGAAATTAAAAAAACTCTTTTTTGATTTAATGCAAACTATAAATAAGCATCCAACCATTGAAGTCTATTGAATCAAATTCCATTAGATTCAAATCAAATATGGATAATTAGTTAATGCTTATCATATAAGCAAACCAACCACAAGAGGAATTGGATTTATCCAAATGCTAGCAAAATTAACATGAACCTAATAGAATTTCTCTAAAACTATATAAATTGCTGCTTCATAAGCCCAATATAACCAATTTGGATCTTCTTCCTTTAATATGTGACCCTATAGATTTAATTCTATCTGGTAATGAGATAGACCATGATTTCTATCATAGATATCATTGAAATTCCTTTTAATAAGTCAGAACAGTTTTACTTTAACTTGACAAGGATTATTAATCCAAACTAATTCTATTGAGCTCTCACAATCCACAAATAACATCTAGCAATATGTAGTGGCAACCCAACAGAACTGAAGAAGAATATCTAGATGTAGTTAATATATGGTATAATCTTTTTATCGTGAGTTCCGACTAGATGACAGATCATGGATAAGTCATCAAATATTATCATCTGTCATATGATAGATTTGTTCAGCTCAAGTCCAATAGTGATTCCAAATAAAATTTTTTCATCAATCATACTGTTGTGGCTACAAACTTATGGACTTAGCTTCTCAAATCTTACAGGATTTCTCCTCTCTATCAAAATCGATAGATCCTATCTAGATGCACATCTTGCTCCTATAGCTCAACTAACTGCTATCAACATCTACTACAAAATTTATAATTGAATTAATGCTTATGTGTAGTCAAACTATAGTAGTCTTACTGCGAGCAACTGTAATACCATAGGTCAAAAATCAGTCACACAACTACAGCATTAAGATGATTACTGATGATTGAATAAAAATCTATATGATCTGTTGTGTGGTCACACTCAGTATTAGTTATTCTCTTACAACTATCCACACTTGCTGCTCAGTATCTCTACATTGTAGACTAGAGGATCATCTAGCTCGAAGAAAGTAAATCATGCATCGATCTATTCGAATCAATCACTATCCCAATGACTATCCTATGATCAGAAGTAATTTAAGAATTGATTATACATATATCTAATTCTCAACACTTGAGAATATATATCATAACATCAATTCTATGAATGATTCAACGACATATAACACTTGAATGAAAAAAATTGCCTTTTAATGATCAAATCAATAGTTAAGTATAAATTTATGTCATAGAATAAAAATATATCAGTCAATAATTGACTTTTAGGACATACATCTAACACAACAGCCACCTTGAATTTCAGAATGTAGGGCAAGCCTCCGATCATTTGATCCTAGTGGTCTACTCTTGAGGTAAAACCATCTCTAAGTAGTGGACTCAAGGATACAGCATTGATTTGTCAAAATGTATATTTGATGGTAGGAAACAATACCATAACTTGTGTATAAGGATAGTCATTGTTGCCCCAATAATTGATTTTAATGGTTACAAAATATTTGAGAAACTACCAATGATTTTATCTTTGGAAAGCTTAAGTATATATTTCAAAAATTTTGAATTAATAAAGATGCTTGGAGAAGGCTAAAATTATAAATTCATCAAGCTGGAGACGGTAACAATATTTTTTGAAAGCCTTAAGTACATTCAAAATGATTTTGACACATTTGGAGGCAATTTTGGGATGTTCGAAGATTGAAAATGCAAAAAAATTACCTTCCGAATATTAGGGGCTGACCCCTGAATCTTAGGGGTGACCCTTGGGTCATCCTCTTTTGAAAAAGGGGCATTACACGCTTTTTTGGGCTAGAATGCAAAAGGGGATGACTTATGAGGTGACCCCTATGCTAGGGGATGACCTATGAGTCGACTCCTGTTATGCCACAAGCCAAAATAGAGGCTAGCTTCTTTTCTTATTCATAGGAGGCGACACATGGGATGACCCATGGGTCGACCATTGAGGTGCTGACATCCGTAAAGACTAGTTTCCTAGCCCATTTTTGACACATTTAATGCCCATTAATCCTCGTCCAATGGCTCAAAATGGGTTTTAGACATTCTCCAACATTGATTGAAGATGTAAATGGTAGATGTGTGCCCTAGAAAGCCAAATATTGGCTGACACATTTATATTTTTAGGGCTTATATTTGTACTTGCAAAATTTTTATTATTAATAATTTTTTTTTGTGTTCATGATTTATCTTAGAAATTAATAAAAATAATTTTGTAAATTCTTAAAGTATTAAAAATTTGAGACATATATTATTAGTAGTTAGTTTCTTAATTCCGATCGAAAGATCGTTATGGAGAGTAGTGATCAATCCATTTAAGATCGGTGTATGGATCATCTTCCTTCTAGATAGATGAGTCTTGAGTCTTCGGTATAGAGATATTGGGATGAGAGTGTAGGTGGTTATTAGAGAATAAGTTACACTGAGTATGACCAACACGAGAAACTACTTGAATATTTGCTCACTCGTTAGTGATCTTTTCGATATTATAATGGTATGAGTGGTACTTTGACCTACGATATCATCGGCTATTCACAGTGAGGTTACTGAGTTTGATTGTATATTTTCTTGTTCTCTAGCCATTTAGATCCTTACTGTGTATGTTGGTTATAGTAGATTCAGATTCGCTATTAAAAGTAGGATGTACCTAGATGACATTTATCGACTTTGGTAGAAAAGAAGAAGTACTATACGATTCGTGAGATTGAGTTTAAGAGCACTTTGGTCAAAATAAATGTGAATACTAGAAAGAATTACTATAAGATTCATATGTGAATTTGAGTCGAGCCAATCTTGTTGGGGTTTCATGGTTTCATGTATGCAAAAATTTTTCAAAATAAGTATGCAGTGAAATTTAAAATTTCAGATTAAATCTAATTTAATGTAAGCATACATAAGATCAAATCTTTAAATCATAAATAGGATCATCATATGTGAGATAAGATTCAAATATAGAAATCAAATAGAAAAAATAAATTAAAAATATATCTTGGCATGGATCAATTTTCAATGTGAATTGATGATCATGGATGTCTTTCGAAGGTCCCTTGTAGCCGCATAAGCGTCCGATCTCTATGAGGATTCACATAAGACTCTGATCTGATTAGAAATCTTTTGATCTCATCGGGTGCTAGCTTTCTGATAGAAATTGCATCTTGATGGTTGAAAATCTTCTTTTCTCTCAAGACACTCTTAGAGAAGAAGAAGAACATAGGAGGATCTTAATCTCTATGCTAGAGATCATGAGAAGAACTCTTTCTTGTCTTTTCTTCCTAAAATTCATGCACCAAATCTCTACAATAGAGATGTAGAAATTTTGTTCAACTTTTGAATAGAAAAGAAAGGAGAGATCCATATCCAAATATAGATAAAAGGTGGAAGACAAGGTGTCCTAACAACCAACTCTTGGTTGTTGTAAGAAAGAAGAGATTACTTCCAACTTACCTCACGCCATACCCCCGCAGGCTACGCCTTTCTCCCTTGTTTTCTTCACGCACAAAATGCTCTTCCTTTTGGGCGTCAATCTGATCTTTTCTTAACCATAAAACCATCCCATATAGTGGTGTTTAAATAGGTGAAGAGGAGTTATAATTTGGATAGGAGATGAGAGTCCTAATACCTTAGGACTCTAGGAGATTTGATGTTGCCCACCCATGGATTTTTGCCTAGCTTTTACACGGGAGAAAGGGAGGAATTTCTTCTTTCTTACATGCTAAAAGGAGAGAAAATGATGGCATTAAAATTGGTTGGGTGTGGGTTATTTGTGGCGCACAAATCAGGCTGGCGTGGGATCTTATTGGTGCATGAAAAGGAAGATGTTTCATGATCATGGGACTCTATTTTAGGTGGCTGTTTTAAACCTAATAAAGCACCAATCAATCCTAATCATATTAGGACTATATTAGATCCAAATGGATAAAAATTAAATCTGATTTGGAGTTCAAACTATTTGGATTTAGATGTCACCTAATTGGAGGAGTCCTAGTCCTTTTGGATTCTTTCTTGGTGCTTGAGTCAAACTCAATTCAATTCTAATCCAATTACGATTTAGTGCACCCATGAATATAAAAATTTTAGTTCAAATAAAATTTTATATTGATATTTAGATCCTAGTCTAATTAAAAATTAAGTCAAACCCAAATCTTAATTCAATTGGGACTAATCTTTCAATCCTTCTTGGTTATTTTATAATCTAATTAGGGTTGATCAAATCAAACCCATATCAAGTCAAATTAAATTTTATTTAATTAGACTTGATGCAAGCCTCATTGTTCAATCAAATTGAGTCAATTAACAATCTTAGTGCTAATTAATTCTCCTATAACTCACTAACTCTTTCGTGAGTTACTTAATTGTAACTTTTGTATTAGATCAATCATCAATCAAATTGATAATAAAATTTATTATGATTCATAATCATAATTCAACCATCTGATCAGATAAAACCTTCTTTTGTGTGTGACTTCTAGATTTTATTCTATCTGGTGGTAAGATATATTATGATCTCTATCACAATATCATTGAAACTCTTTTCAATGGGTTGGAATAATTTCAAGTCTATCCACTAAGGATCATCGATCATCAAGATGATGCTTGTGTGTCTCACAATCCATCAATGACACCTAGCAGTATGTAGTGGCAATCCAGCAGAATAAAAGATGATGAATCTTTAGGTACAGTTAACGTATGATACAGTTTCTCTATCATGAGTCTCGATCAGATGGCAAGTCATGGATGAACAAACTTCAATATCAGTCATATGATAGATTCAATCAGCTTGAGTCCATATGTGATTTTGTAAAATTTTTTCTATCAATCACACTGCTATGGCCATAGACTTAAGGACTTAGCTTTTTAAATCCATAAGACTACTCTCTTCTGCTTGGGTCGATAGATCCCATCTTGATGCGTATCCTACTCCTACAGTGGACCAACTGTCGTCAACATCCACTACAATGGCTCATTGAGATCAAGTTAATGTATCAGTCAAACTCCAGCAGCCTCACTACGAGTAGTAGTACCATCTCAGATCAAAAGATCAGTCATACAACTGCAGCATCGAAAAAGTCACTAACGATTAAGCAGATATCCATATGATTTCTTATGTTGGTCATGCTCAATGCTAATTATTTCTAACAATCACCTGCATTCTCGCTCCAGTATCATTATACTGCAGACTCGAGATCTATCTATCCAAAGAAATGATCTGTACACTGATCTATCCAGATCAATTACCATCTCCATAATGATCCTATGACCAAGAGCAATTTAAAATTAACCATCAATGACACATATTTTAAATTCTCAACTCTTTTGAGAATATATGTTATCATCTTGTTAATCCCTTGGATGATTCATGGATACATAAAGTTTGAATGGTATTATAAATACCCAATAAGTACAAAATCATATCTTAAAAATATGATATATGTCAGTCAAGATTGGTTTTTAGGACATATATCCAATAATTTTCTACTTACGTTAAAGCTAATCTGCCATGTACTAAGCCCTATCTTCATAAGACAGGCTTTAGTTTTGACTAGCTAAGTGACTTACTAGTGGATCAACCATATTACATATGGAGTTTACTTTCTGCACCCCTATGTATTTCTACTTGAAGTAGTCACGTATTCTGTTGCTCTATGTGTTTGGATATCTTATGAGATCTAGGCTCTTTAGTAAGGACTATGGTGCCATTATCTTTGCAGTATAGTATCATGACATCTAATGGCACGACATCCAGTTCTACAACTAACATTAAAATCAGAATGCATCCTACACATCTACAGTGTACTCAACTTCCATCGATCGATTACTTGGAACCCTTCCAAGTTATCGACACAGAAATACACCCTATGATGTAGACACTCTACCATCAATGATAGATATAAAATCTGAATTGATGTATCCTTCTACTCCTAGCAATGATCCTTATCCAAATTTAAATAAATTCTTAATTCTTCTTAAGTACTTAAGGATGTTTCATAGCAATCCAGCACACTTAGCCTGGATACAATTGATATCTACTCGTGACATTTACAGTATTATCTATATCAGTTCAAGTATATTATATGGCATACATTTATGCCCAAGTGTTGGGCCTCATGTGGTGCTCCTAAGGCTCAAGGGACCAAAGCTAAGGCCAAGATCCAAAGTCTATGAGGTGCTCATGAGATTTTTAGGACTAGTTTGGGTCCTAGGACGAAAGGCTGTCAGTCTTTCGGATCTTGAGGTTCAGGAGAAGAAAAAGAGAAATAGAGGAGTGTGAGCTTTACAGCCCAGTAAGAATTCTCATATCACATCAATAAAATATATAACCTGAAAATAAGGATAAGCAATAAAATATTAAATCTCATGTTCAATATCCGGAATAATGTAAATATCTATAAATTATCTATCTTGTCAAAAGAGATGCATCATCATATGTTAATGAGTGAAACATTTTTATTTAGCAATTGTTTCATGTCTTGTCTTTCTTTTCTCTTTTCATTATCACATAATCTTTAACCTTTATTATTCTGGCTTTGGACTAACCAAGTCTGTACCTCAGTCACCATCCGAATAAATTTCCACTCAAAAGCCTTTCAAGGCTATCCTAGGATGAGCACCTGACCGGTTGTCCCATGTATGAAAGTCCGTGGGTGGCTGTCCCAGGCATAAGCTCCTGACAGATTGTCCCAAGCATGAGCTCCTGGCCGGCTGATCCATGTATAAGCCAGTGGGGCTGTCCCAGGCATAAGCTCCTGGCCGACTGATCCACGTATAAGCTAAAGGGGGCTATCCCAAGCATGAGCTCCTGACGGGCTGTCTCAGGTATAAGCTGCTGGCAGGTTGATCCACATGACAAGGCTAGTCCAAATCATATCTCTTTTTGTTCATGAATTATAATATCTTGACTTCATTAATCAATTTCAATTTATGCAATGTAATCAAAACAAGTATATCATACTCATATAATCATGCCATCAATCATTGATACATATATATTGACATAATATACTTATGCTCAAAAATCATATAAACAATAACAGTATTTCAGATATAGCAAATTCATCAATCTCAAATCCAACATGCAAAATCAATGATGCAAGACTAACAGTAAAATAGGATATACAATGGTGATCACGTACAGAGATTCTTACCTTTATCGGTGACTAATCCAAACACAGAAATCAATGTTCTTCTTTGATTTATGAATTTTGCCAACAAGATATTTCACTCGATATCCTATGCAGACAATCGTATCTCTTCATAACTTTGATCAAATATAAAAATCATATATAAAAAATTATCGATAATCGATCCTAATAACATAAATCCAGGACCTCTCCTAGGATTAACTAAAATTGAGATTTGTCTAACTATCTAGACCTCCATTGGTCTACAAGACTTCTAGAGAGAAAATTTATGATAAGAGAGAAAATTCTAGAGAGAGAAAGTGAAGAAAGAATCTTCATATCCTTTAGATGAGATAATCATGATCGAGATCATCAGAGATCATTTCAGGGTGACTCAGTATAGATCAAATATTATAAATTTCAAATAAGGATCAGGTTGGAATCCAATCTACTGCATGAATTTCGAAGCAATCTCAGGTTATCTTCTTTTCATCTCAAATTTATCTTAGGATCCGTGATGCAATCAAAAAGAGAAAAAATTTTAGAGAGACAAAATCCATAAAGAGAGAGAAAAGGTCTAGAGAGAGAAAATAGAGAGAGAATCTAGAGACAGAAACTGGAGAGAGCAGGTAGAGAGAAAAGAGAAGAAAGAGAGAGAACTCTCTTTCTCTTTATTTATTATTATATTTTTTCTTTTCTTTTCTTTTTCTTTTTCCTTTTTTCTTTTTCTTTTTCTTTTTCTTTTCCTCTTTCTTTTTCTTTTCTTTTCTTTCTTCCTTCTTCTTCTTCTTTTTTCATTTTCATCTTTCTTCCTCTTCCTTGGCCAAATAGGAGAGGACCAAAAGGAGGAGCTTGGTGGCTCGAGCTCCGATGAGGGTGGCAGCATCTGGTCGATGGCGACAGAGCAAGGGAAGCCCGACGGTGAGGTTCGATCGGTGGAGGAAAATTTGGAAAACAGGGACCCATGCTTTTCTTTTATTTCTAGTCATTGATCGATCACCCGATGGCCAATACCTTTAGGAAAGAGGGATAGAGGGACGAGGGTCCTATCCTAGGGGTGAGACGTCGCAACTGACGGCACCGATGGTCGGAAAAGAGAGAAAGGTGGCCCGACCGAACAGAGCAAAACAAGGGTTCACCCTTTTCATGAATTTTCTGGCAATCCCAATGGCCGGTGAGGGTCTAAATCCATGAGGAGAAAGGAAAGAGGGAGAGGAAGAAAAATTGGAGCCTTACCTAAGCTTCGGTGGCATCTCCAACCTCTGATTTCCGACGAACACAATAATGGGAGGCCGCAGCTTCCATGGAGAAAAGAGGAGGAATCAAGCTCGAAGATCACTGGTGGAGGGTCTTGAGGGACGGAGAGGCCTGTTTATAGAGAGTCCTAGGGCTTCGATGGTCCTAGGACTCCCTTTTCATCCGAAATTCATCGAAGAAGAAGACTCCTATCGGGAGTCTTCTTCTCGATCTCTGTTTTTTTTTTATGGGCTTGATTGTTTGGGCTTGGTCCAGGAACAAACAGGCCGGGTATTACAAGTATATCATCTTTACTATCTTCAGATGATAGAGCACCACTCCTACTGGTTGATCCAACCTTGCCCTTCTCCTTCTCATTCTTCAAAGTTGGGCAATTCCTCCTTAGATGACCAGGTTGATGATACTTGTAGCATTTAATAGCCTTCAAATTCTCTCGAGACTTCGATCTATCCTTTCACTCATCTCAATTTCTCTCCTTAGGTCTTCTTTGTCTCTCATTCACAACAAGTACCTCTAAATTGAGGCTACCTTTATATAGCTTTTCTCATTGCTCATTTGACCTAAGAACTCCAACCACTTCCTCAAAATTTAAGGTCTCTTTCTCATACACCAAAGTAGTGATGAGACCATCATAAGAAACTGGCAACGAACACAGTAATAGGAGAGCTCTATCCTCCTCATCAATCTTCACATCAAGGCTCATAACATCCTAATTGTGTTGAAAGCTATTTCCTCCAATTCTTTTCAATCTTCAATAAAAATTTTTCAGGCCTATCTCTAACCAAGACCTTATAAATTCTGTTCTGCACCAATAGATCCTTCATCCTTTGCTACCAAAGGATAAAATTTTCTTGCTATCAAACTTTTCAAAGTCTGTCTTTAGGGTACTCGATGCCATTCCACATAGATTTCAATTCCAACACAAGAAACTAACATAAATTTATGCAATCGAGGATAAACAAGGTAGATTACTCAAGATCTAAATAGATCCTTGCCCAAATCAGGTGTTCAAGAGGTTTTTGCCACCATATCTAGCTCCAAAGCTCTGATACCAATTATTGCCAGATCGAATCTTTCCTTGCTGATCAATAGATCATGGAAGTAGCAGCAAGGATGGGACGAAAATCTTGATGGTGATCAGATCTGGGCCTAGATAAATGCTAGGCATAAGAGAGAGGAGGAGGAGACTTGAGAGAGAGAGAGGAGAGAGAGCAATTAGGGAGAAAAGCTTCTATTCTGATTTCTTCTCCTCAAATCAATATACAAAATTGAATATATATATATATAGTCAAATTGACCCAAACCAAAAACTCCCCCAGTTAACCAAATTTGGTATATTTTTCAAGCCTATGTACACCCATATCTTGTCTTGCACATCCATTAGACTAAACCCCTAGTCTAATCCTTAGATTAGTTCTTTAAGACCTCCCAAATCAAGGCCTTAAGTCATTAGAATTAAACCCAATTCTATTTCAAAATAGAATCCTAAATAGCTTACTATTCGTGTCATCGAGCTGACTCTATCAGGGTCCGAGTCGGCTCTAGCATGGTACACCAGTAATGCTATCTTTTGTTCTTCTGTCAGAGCTAGCTCTATCAGGCTTTGAGCCGACTTAACCAAGACTCACAGCCCTCTGTCTGCTATTTGGGCCAGCTCTATCA
Source organism: Elaeis oleifera (assembly GCA_000441515.1). NCBI lineage: Eukaryota > Viridiplantae > Streptophyta > Magnoliopsida > Arecales > Arecaceae > Elaeis > Elaeis oleifera. The sequence goes on from KE505796.1 coordinate 230,711, forward strand.
GAACTCGAGCTGGCTCAACTGCTGCATTTTCATCTGATGCCAAAAACATAGCTCTCGATCCTCTGCTCAAGCTGCCTCAACTACTGGCTGATTCTCCTGGTGCTCCTTCATACCTTATCCTTTCTTCATCAATTTTTAAGACTTGAAAGTACCACACCTGAGCTCACATATTGTTAGATGTATGTCTTAGAAGTCAATTATTGACTGACATATTTTTCATTCTATAACATAAATTTATACTTAAACTATTGATTTAATTAATAAAGGATATGTTACTTTTTTCATTCAGATATTATGTGTCCTTGAATCATCTTTGAAATTGATATTATGATATATATTCTCAACTGTTGAGAATTAGAGGCATGTATAATCGATTTTTAAATTACTCTCCATCATATGATAGTCATAGAGATGGTGATCCATCTAGATAGATCAGTGCATGATTTGCTTTCTTCGAGATAGATGAGTCTCTAGTCTACAATATAGAGATACTGAACGGCAAGTACGGATAGTTGTTAGAGAACAACAAGTACTTAGCGTGATCATACGAGAGATCACATGAATTTTTATTCAATCGTCAGTGATCATCTCGATGCTGTAGTCATGTGACTGGTCCTTCGACCTGTGGTGTCATAGTTGCTCACAATAAGGCTATTGTAATTTAACTACATATAAGTATTGATTCAATTATGAATCTTTATGGTAGATGTTGGCTACAGTTGGTTAAGTTAGGGGAGCAAATTTTGTATCTAGATAGGATCTATCGATCTTGATAGAGAGGAGTAGTCCTATGAAATTTGAGAAGCTAAGTCCATAGGTCTATGGCCATAGAAGTATGATTGATGAAAAAAAAATTTGTTTGAAATCACTATTGGACTTGAGCTGATCGGATTTATCATATGACTGATGATGAGGTTTGATGATTTATCCATAATCTGTCATCTAGTCGGAACTCACGATAGAGAGACTGTATCACACATTAATAATATTTAGAGATTCTTTTTCAGTTCTATTAAGTTGCCACTACATATTGCTAAATATTACTGATAGATTGTGAGAGCTCAATAAGATCATTCTGGATCAATAATTTTATCGAGTTAGAGTGAAACTATTTCGATCCACTAAAAAAGATTTCAGTGATACTTATAATAGAGACCATGGTATATCTCACTACCAGATAGAATTGAATCTATGAGATCACACATTAAAGAAAAAAGATCTGGATTGGTTAAATTAGATTTATGAAGTACCAATTAGTATAGATTTAGAAAAATTCTATTGGGTTCATATTAATCTTGCTAGCATTTGGATGAACCCAATTCCTCTTATGGTAGGTTTGCTTATATGATAAGTATTAATCAATTTCTATACTTGATTTGAACCTAATTGAATTTGATTCAATAAATTTCAATGATTGGATGCTTAATTTATGGTTTGGATTAAATCAAGAAAGAGTTTTTTGATTTTATTGATTCAAATTTATCTTGATTTGATCAAGATCCCTTAATCTAAATTTTGAAATATATAGGCTGATTACAGAGCATTGGAATGGGTCCCATGTGATGGGATGTCCAAGCCCAATGTGGGCATGGGTCTAGGCTAGGTGGTGCCCCTTTGATTTGGTCCAAGAGGCTTTAGGCTGGGATTTCTAATATGATTAGAAGAAGAGATCCTAATTTGATTAGAACACCCTTATATTGTCTAATTTGAAGGACCCTAGCCCTACTTCTCTTATTATCTCATAGCATCCCTTCTTTGCCACCTCCCTTACTATGCCCAACACCTCCCTCTCTCTCTCTAGCCCATGCCCACTCTCTCTCTAGGCATCTCCTCTCTCTAGGGGACCCAGGGAAGTGGGCGGTTTCCTTGTCATTCTTGGTGTCAATTGTTGGCGCCTTGCATCCTAGTTGCCAGGTTGTTGCAACTAATTCTTGGTTGTTGTAACCACTTTTTCATTAGTTCTTGGTTTCTTCAAGAATCAAACAAGAAAGATTAAGGGTTGATTCCAATCAATCAAGAAAAGGGGATCAAGGGTTGATCCCTATCCAGGCTTGGTTCAAGCCTATTTAGACTTTGAGTTTAAGTAAGTTGTTTTAAGAGGAGCCAATCCAGATCAGCCCTATAGATATCTACAAAGGCAGGATATTTGTGCTACTAATTCAGAACTTGTTTAACTCTGAGATCTAGGGATTGAATTGGATTCAATCCCAATCATAGATTTGAAGTAAAAGAAAAGCAATTCAGGTTTACGATTTGATCACAGGCTTTTATTCCTTCTATTAAAATCAATTTATATTAATTTTAGTATATGAATTAAAATTATAGATGCTTTTATATGATGAATGCATGCTTAAATTAAAATTATTTTAATATAATTTTTTACTATATTTTTGAATTTAAAAAATTTTTGAAATCTGTATGCACTAGCATCTGTAGAAATCCAGCAGTGGTATCAGAGCCGCATATTCATATGTATAAAAATAGCATAAAAATTTGAAATTATTTTCAAAATTTTGATTTTGATTCATACATGTAATGTATGTATTTATGTTTAAATCTGAAAAGTATTTTAGATCTAAATTTTAATCATATATGCGATATGTGATAGCATGCAAAGGTTAGAAATTAAATTTTTGTGATTTGAATTTTTTATGTGTGTGATATATGATGGTATGTTTAGATCTAAAATTAATTTTAAAAATTAAATTTTTATATATATGATATGTGATTGCATGTATGTCCTAAAATATTTTGAGAATCAAAAATTTACTTTTATACAATAAATTTAGATCTGAAAATTATTTTATGATCTGAAATTAGTGTGTGCATGAATCGTTAAGCATGGATAGTTTAGTATTAGGTCAGATAATTAGATTACATCTTAGGTTATGATTAATTCATATTAGATTGAAATAGATATAGCTATTGATCAAATCGAGTCAAGTATTTATTTTATTAGATTAATTAAGCTTATGATTCTGTAAGTGTTGTAGATTGAATCGATAAAACCTCATATGCAGAATCGAGTAAACTAAGGACTTGATTCAGCTTGATGGCTCGAATCCGATTCAACTAAGTTGACTAATTGAAATTAATAAGTTATTTGGTGTCTAAGGCAAGTTTCGATCGATGATTTTAATTGGAAGGCTGCTCACCTAAACAGTTCATTGCCTATGGTGAGGTAATGGTGCCCCCTCCCGCTGATCTCACTTATCTGACTAATTAGATAATTGGGTTCATTAGTTGTTAAGGTATTTCAGTTTAGTCCATGTCTATTAGATCAGTCATATGATGACTAATTAGATAAGACTTGATCTAAACCTCTCCAATCAATATTAAGTCATATGGTCTTCCACCGTTGTAGAAGTGCAGGCGTGCTACTGGTATTGACTATTCCTGACTAGTTATAGTGGTTCAGTTGCATTGAAAATATGTAATCACTATACTAGCAAAGAGTTGCTTTAGGGTGAAGATGGGATTGACCCAATATGCGTTATCTGATGGACTCAATGATGACTTCACACCTGCTTGTGAATGATGTGTTAGATGTATGTCCTAGAAGCCAATATGCCTGACACATTATAATAAAATCAGGACACAATTTGTACATAATACATTGATTTGATCAATAAAGGGTAAGTTTAATTTTATTTAAGTGTGATGTATCCTTGAATTGTCTATGAAATGAATATTTCGATACATATTCTCAAAGCATTAAAAATTAGAGGCATGTATATAATTCTTAAATTCTTCCGATCATAGTATCATCATGAGAGCAATGATTGATTTGGATAGACTGATGCATAGATCACTTTTTCTGAGATAGATGAGTCTTTGATCTATATTATAGAGACAATGAGTGATGAGTGTAGGTAGTTGTTAGAGAACAACTAGTACTGAGTGTGACCATATGAGAAATTACTTGAATTTCTACTCGATCATCAGTGATTGTCTCAATACTGTAGTTGTGTGAATAGTCTTTTGATCTACAATAGTATGACTACTCGCAATGAGGCTGCTAGAGTTTGACTAACACATAAATATGATCTCAATGAGTCCTTGTAGTGGATGTTGGTGACAGTTTGTCACTATAGGAGTAAGATGTGCATCAAGATGAGATCTATCAATCTTGATAGAAAGGAGTAGCCCTATGAGATTTGAGAGATAGTCTAAAAATTTGTAGCCATAGCAATGTGATTGATGAAAAATTTTTCATAAAGATCACAATTGAACTTGAGCTGATCAAATATATCATATGACTGGTGATGCGGTTTGACAATTTATCCATGACCTGCCATCTAGTCGGGACTCACGATAGAGGGACTGAATCATATATGAACTACACCTTGAAATTCTTTTTCGGTTCTACTAGATTGTTACTATATACTATTAAGTATCACTGATGGATTGTAAGAGCTCATTAGGATTGTTTAGGATCGAAAATTCTTGATGAGTTAGAGTGGATTTATTTCGATCCATTGAAAAGAGTTTTAATGATACTATGATAGAGATCATTATATATCTCACTACTAGATAGAATTAAACTTATAGGGTCACACAATAAAAAGATTAGATCTGAAATAAGCAATTAGACTTATGAAGTCTCAATTGAGTTTAGAGAAATCCTATTAGGTTCAGAGTAATCTTGCTAGCACATGATTAGACCCAATTTCTTCTTTATATTTAAATATTTTATTGATAAGATTAATTTAAATTTAATTATTATTAATAATCTAAATAATTAGATTCATTGAGCTCCAATTATTGGTTGTCTAAGATTTTGGATCAAATAAATTAAGGATTCAAGCCTTTAATTAATTTTCTAGATAGTTTTGATTGGGCGCCACTTGATTTGATCAAGTTGGGCATGCCCACCCATTAAAGGGCATGTGGGACAAGCACGAGGCATCCCATGGGTGCCATGTGGTGGATGTATTTGTAGGTGCAAAGGCTTCAATAGTTGGCACCTAAAGGATCTCCTCAAGGGAGTCAAATAACTAAAGGAATAAGGATTTCAAATGCAAGTAGGACGTGTATTAAGCGGTTGTTGTTTTGAATAGGATTCAAATCTTATGTCTATTTAAAGGTGCCTTCCCTAAGATCTCTGAGTATTGAAACCAATAGCCCACACCTCCATAAAAGAGCCCACGCCCCTCTCTCTTCTCCCCTCTCTTCTCCCTTGAAGAGCCATGCCCAAGGTTTGGCGTCCTCCATCTTCCATGCCCAAAGGAGTTTGGGCATCCCCTTTGCTTCTTGGTTTCTAGTCCCTAGTTGCTTCATAATTAAGAGAAGAAGAGAAAAAGAAGATCAAGAAAAAGATCAAAGAGTTGATCATGATCCAGGCTTCATTCAGATTCGCAGGCTATTTTTTTTAGAGAAGAAAAATTAATACCAAAAGAGGGCTGTTCCAAGCTGATCCTAAGTAGATACCCATAGAGACTGGATACTTGCATGGCTACGAAAAAATTTACTCTCTTCTAGATCCATATTTGAAGAAAAATTTACGAAATAAGTATGTGATTCGATCACATATACAATTTCAGCATATGAAGTAGATCCTAATATTTTATGTTTTATACATGCATGATATAGATTAAAAAGTATTTTAATCTTCTATTCTACTATATTATTTAAAAATAAAAATTTAAAACATACATGCATGCTCGAACATAAAAAATCCAACATGATGGGTTTGGCTTAACTAAGAAGTGGAGCAATATGTATTATCTGAGCTCACATGAATTAGAGATCAAGTTGCTGTAATATACTTAAAGCATCTGAATAAAGAGATACCTATGCATCGATATGTATGTCACCAATAATTATTAGGTGAGGTGTATGGTATCGGTGGGACTGCAGCACCCACTAGAAATCTTACATGATCACGTCGGATTTTTGCTTTCCATCCCGAGAGTATTGGAATCCAAAAAAATAGTGAGAGTCTATTTGCATCTAAAAATTTTAGAGTAAATATAATTTTAAGTACAAATATCTAACTAGAATCTTTACTCTCGTAGATTAACAATGTCGGCCTCTAACCCTCTAGTCTGTATCCTTGAAACCAACTATCTGACCAGCACAAATTTTAAGGACAGGCTCACAAACCATATAATAGTCCTAACATCTGAAAAGATTGGGTATGTCCAGGACACCCCAACCTTACTAGCCCATCCTACGATAGAGAAAAGAGCTACTCTGGACAAGTGGATGGAGGATAATCTTAGGATAAAGTGCTATGTGCTAGCCTCTATGTCAAAGAGTTACAGAGCTAGTATGAGTATATACTCACTATCCGTGCCATGATCATTCATCTGCAAGAGTTGTATGGTGAGTAGAGCCGAACCGTGCACTTCAAATTATCCAAACAATTGTTCAATATGAAGATGTGCGAGGCGCAGCCTATCTATGATCATTGTATGATAATGATTAAGGACCTTGAGGATCTTGAGAAGCTCGAGCTTACTATGTAGAAGGAGCTGAAGGTAGATTTGATCTTTCAATCGCTTACTAGTTCATATGGATAATTTATCGTAAACTACCATATGAATAAATTAGACTATAACTTATTCAAATTGGTCAATATGCTGGTCACTACTAAGGGTACCTTGAAAAGTTCAAGGGCCTATTTTTCTGTTGAGCGAGCATCTTCCAAGAGAAAGTCTCAAAGAAAAAAAATTTGCAAAGAAGCAGAAGAAGGAGAACAAACCTAAGAAGAACAACTCTAAAAAAGGCTATGGAGAAAGAAAAGTGTTTCCATTGCAACTCTGACGACCATTGGAGGAGGAACTGTCCATCTTACCTGGAAAGCTTAAAGAAGAAAAAGGAGGAACCACCTTCTAATTAAGTATGAGGCTTTGATTCTAGTACTCATATATATACTTCAATATCGGATCTAATAGAAAGTAGAAGGTTGAGGCAAGGTGACATGATCCTTCGGATTGGTAATAAAGCAAAGATTGCTACAGAAGTTGGAACCTCTCCTCTTTGATTATCGTTAAACTTTAAATTAGATTTAAAATCTATCATTTATTTCTGTAGCTAGCCAAAATTTGATTTTGATCTCTATACTAGCACAGGATGGATTTATTTTTAATTTAATAAAGACTTTGTTCTATTATTTATGAATAAATTGATTGCATCTGATCTTTTGATTGATAATCTTTATCACCTATATGTTGATGCTAATGTGAATCTAAATGAGCAAGTAGTGAGTGTCATAGGCCAAAAGAGATTCAAAGATGAGTTTAACCATAAGTACTTATGGCACCATAGGCTTGGCTATATTGGAGAGGATAGGATAAACAGACTGAAAAGGATAGGATCCTAGACTCGGTTAAATCTGAGTCAATTCTGATCTATGAATCATGCCTTCAAGAAAAATGACTAGATTATCCTTTATGAGACAAAGAGAAAGGGCTACCGAGATACTAGCCTTGATACACACTGATGTGTGTAGCCCATTTAATGTATAGATCAAGGGTGGTTATAGCTGCTTCATTATCTTTACTAATGATCTGTCATGATATGAATATGTATTTCTTATAAAGTATAAGTTTGAAGTCTTTGAAAGGTTCAAAGAATTGCGGCATGAGATAGAGAAGCAAACAGATAAATCTATCAAAGTCCTTCAATCAGATTGAGGAAGGGAATATCTAAGTACTGAATTTTGAGATATCTTAAAAAAATGGCATAGTCTCTCAAGGGACTACTTCTGACATATCTCAACTCAATGGGATATTCGAAAGAAAAATAGGATCTTATTGAATATGATTCGATCCATGAAGAGCTTCACTAATTTATCCTTATTTTTTACGGTATGCCTTACCATAATGCATATTCTAAATAAGATTTCTTCTAAATCTATTTCTACCATACCATATGAGATATAGTACGATAAGAAGTCGAGTCTGGGTTGCTTCAAGACTGAGGATGTCCAGTCTATATCAAGAGACTCAAGGCTGACAAGTTAAAGGATAGATCTATTAAAGCTCGATTTATAGGATATCCTAAGAAATTGATGAGATACTACTTTACTTTTCACATGATCATAATATAATTATGAGTCGCAATGCCACATTCTTAGAAAATAGTTATACATGATGGCAGTAGTAGAAGGTTAATTAAACTCGACGAGAATATCTCTAAAGAGCAACGAGTAGATTCTCAAGAATCCATCCATGATGAGCTAGTAATTAATGTTCCACCTCTATCTCGTAGATCAGATAGAATCTTTCATCCTCTTGAAAGATACGTAGGTATCCTAAAAGAGGATGCAGAGGAGGTATTCTTATGAGAGATGGGGATCATGGTGATGATTTTAGTACATTTGATGAGATGATATCTGATATCGATTTCAAAAAATATTATATATGTATGTATGTATGTATGTATATATATATACATACATACATATATATATACATATATATACATATATATATATATACATATATATATATATACGAGTATATATATAT
>KE505798.1:0-30784 GCA_000441515.1 Elaeis oleifera
TGAACAAAAGAGGAGACCATTCTCCTCTTGGGTGAGAGACCTAGAACTATTCTAGATTTTTGGGTGAGGAAAAATTAAAGAGAAGAGAGTCTTTATCTAAATTTCTCCACCATCCAGCATTCTTATCTGATCCATCTTTGACATCGAAAAGGTTCGAGATGATCGAAGAAGGAGATCAAGTCAGATCTGCCATCAGAAGCCGACTGCGTGAGCTAGCACTCCCGCGGAGGGCTGATCGATCCGAGGAGCTTCGTGTGGACCATCCGTAAAGGCCAGATATTTCTGCGGCTACTCGATATTAGCGAGAGCTTCATATCATACTTACTAGCAGTGGAGATTATCAACCCATGAAAAGATGATGAATTTTAAACTCTACCGATATAATCTAAAGGTTAGATCAAATTCAGGGCATCGATATAATCGATGTAGTTTTCTATTTTATTTTAGATATTATATATAAATTTTTATGTCATAAATCTTTAATGTTAGTTTAGGTCTGATCTAAGGTATGTTTGGAAGATTAAAATATTTAATCTTTTGTTATTCTACTATAAAATTTTAAAAATACATGCTTTGAACTACCCATTTTTCCTTCAATCCCTACATTATAGAGAATAAAAGCTTGGTTGTCATCTTTACTCTTTATAAAAGTTTAGAAGGTTATGAGAACCATCCTTAAGTATTTATAAAATACTAAGAAAAAGTAGCTTATTTATAGAAAATCTGACTTAAAACTTATGAAATATAGATTTTAGTTTCTAGTCGGATCGAAATGACAAAGTTGTGTCAGGTTATATTTTTACCCTAAAAAGAGGAGCGACATGCTAGAAAGGTTCCATGCAGTATTCAGTAGCTAGTTTTATATGCAATGTGGAGTTCTTTGTGACATATGATGCTGGTAAAGAAGTTGTTTGATTTTGAAAGTTCATAAGTAAGCTTGGAGTGGCACCCTCTAGTGATGGTCCAGTCCTTCTGTATTGACAGCAGCACTGGAGCCATAGCTCAAGCTGAAGAACCAATATTCCATCTGAGAAATAAATACTTTCTGCATCGCAATCATCTTGTTTGAAAGAATTGAGGTAAAGTTGAACTTAAGAAAATCGACTGAAAGGAGAACTTGACCGACCATTGACTAGAATGATCGGATCTAAGGAGTTCGATGATTACAAATGGAAGATGGATATTTGATATTGATCTGATTGGCTTTAGTCCAAGTGGGAGTTGTTGGAAAATATGTCCTAAAGCCAATCAACTAGGTTATAGTTGATTGTGCTCCAAGCATGTATATGAATTATAAATTGATAAATATTATCTAATAGATTCATCATAAGGAATACATCTTTCTAAAAGAACTCATGTGTTATGATGAAGTTTTTAGAGCTACTTCTAAAATGATAAAGGAGGATTTATCATGTAGTTCTTAATTCTGCTCGCGATCAAATGATACAATTGTTACAAGAATGATAATTGTATCGAGTGTAGATCGTTATGTGCCATATTAGTTGGTTGTCCTCTTAACCAAGGTGTGTGATGATATGGGTATAGCATATGGGTGAAATATAAGAGTACATTTTACTGAGTGTGACCAACTTCAGAATACTCTGCTGTCAAGGATTGTCTTGATGGGATATGGATATAAGTGTCCCTCTGACCTGAGACTGCCTCGATAACTTGCAAGCAACTCACTGTACTTTGGTGCCGGACTATCTGAATTTCTAATTTGATGACGGAAGATTTTTGGATACAGTCAAGTACTTGTGAAGTCTGAGTACGAGTTAAGATGAGATTGACCACTCCAAATAAAATTAGAGATGATGCATCACTGTGTTTTAATTCAGCAAAACTCTGGTTAGAGTAGTCCTAGTGAGGAGTCATAAAATTTTGAGGTTGATACATAATGTGGACCACTCATCTAGGGTTAACGATTTAACCTGAAATCATCCTTGAGCATCGACAGTCAAAGGGATGAATTATATGGTAACTATATCCACGTAGGTTCTGGAGTATTGCTGGATATACATTCGGCCTATCCGAATGTCGGGTCCTATTGCTAGATGGTTATATCGATTAGTACAGATATTATTCTTATGCTATCGACTTAGATTCAAATTTATAGGATCACACACATAGAAGTACCTATTTGATCAAATGGCTGATCGGTGATTATGAATCGTTGAAGTTAATTATCAATGTGATTGATGATTAATCTAGTATAAAATTGTAATAAATTATTTACTAATAGTTGATAAATTAAAAAATATTTAATTAATAATTTGATTGTTAATTGACTCAATTTGATTAAGCAATAGGGATTGGATCAAATTTAATTGAATTGGATTCAATTAGGTTTGCTTTAGATTGATTGGATCCAGTCTTAATGGATAACAGGACTTGTTCCAATTGATCTTAGAGATACAAATCAGATTTAATTAAAAAAATTTAATTTAATTGATTTGGATTTGATTAGATCAAACTCTATTGGATAATAGACTTGATTGGATCAAGTCCTATTGATTATGATATGATTTTATATCTAAGAAATCAATCCCTAGATTAATGAAGCTTTTATATTACTAATTTTTAATTGGATTAGGGTCTAATTGATTTTATAATTAGGTTAGGACCTAATTAGTTAGTTTGTTATAACTAATTTCTAAATTGATTAGGATTGGGTCTAAGAACTAGTTAGAGTTGGATCAAGAATCAAGAGTCCTGTTTGGACTAGGACTCAACTAAACTTTGCTAACTAACTTTCAACCCCATGTGCCTATTTATTCTCCATAGTCCACTCCTTTCACCATGAGATATACATTCTCAAAGAAGAGCCACGCCCCTCTCTCTTCCGTGAAGAAATTTGGTGCCCCCTTCTCTCCCTTGTCACCTACTTTTTAGGATGGGGCGTTCAAGGGTTGGATGCCCCATACTCTTCCACATCAAGCCTCTTCTCTAATCCTTTCTGAAGGAATTTTTGTGAGAGTTTACTGCTGGTTCTAAGGCATCAAAGAGAAGCCCTCTTACTGATTTTATAGCAAAAAATAGGGAAGAAAAGATCTTCCCAACGAGAGGAAGAGAAGAAAAAAAAGTTCTTCTTTCTAGTGCGTAGCCCTTGGAGAAGAAAGGGTTCTTCTCCTAGATTTCTTCTTATTTTTTCTAGCATAAAATTAAATTAGATCTAATTTTAACATAAAAATTTAGAGAAGAAATATCAAAAAAATTTGGTTAGGCATTGGGGGCATCCTAGGGCTCTAGATCATGAAGAAAAAGAGAGAAGAAAAGAGAAGAATAGTTCTTCTTTTGGGTCTTTCTTTTTTTGTCTCTTCTGGGGCTTAAAATTCTATATAATTTTTATTTAAAAAATTAGATTAGATTTGATTTTTATCATAAAAAATTAAAGAAAAAAATTCTTCTTGAAGGCGTGAAAGGAAGAGAGAAAGGTTCTCTCTTATACGTGGGAGAATTGAGAAGAAGGGTTCTTCTCTAGATCTCTATCGTAGAGATCTAATACATGGATCTAGAAAAAAAAGAAGAGGATCTTCTTATTCTTCATCTTCTTCATATCCCTTTAGATCAGCCAACAAAAGGTGTCTTCATGAGCTAGCACTCTCGGAGATATCGATCAGTATAAGAACTTCGTATGGATATCCGTAGAGATCGGACGCATGTGTGACTGTCGACCATCATGAAGAATGAACTATCATAGATTTCAGATGCGGTGATCTACTATCCATGCTCAGGTATCGAGTTTTGAACTCAATTCATATTTAGATATGATCTAAATATAATATAGATAAGATCTATGTTTGCTGAATTTTAGATTTTAGATTTATATACATACATATTAGTTCATATCATAAATCCTATATGGTAGTTTTAGATTTGATCTATATATGTATTGTAGATTAAATTATTTAATCTATATATATTTACTATAAATTTAAAATACATGCACAAAACTGTCATATTTTCTTCATCTTTATGCTTAAGTGAAATTTTATACTTAAAACTTTCATTTAAACAGTATTTACAATCAACCATACGTGCCCAAATGTAAATACAATATTCCAACATGGAAATAGTGAAAAAGATATTGTAAAATAATGCTCCCACTAACCAAGCACATCAAAAGATTCGAATAAATCCATATTTTTATATGTTTAATAAATACAATGAATCTAAATCTTTTGGTCAATGGGTCTGTCAGCATTGCATCAGTCTTTATGTATTCAATTATAATATCTTCCTTTTAATCAAATCTCTAACTATCAAAAATTTATCTCTATATAGATAGAGGTGCTGGAACTTTTGTTGTTCTTGAAAAGAATATAGCTACACTATTACCATAGTAAATCTAAGGTGGTTTCGAGATAGAATCAATAATCATAGGTCCTGGGATGAAGTCTCTTAACGAAAAAGTATTAATTGTAGCTCATAACATACCACAAACTTTGCCAACATAGCACAAGATGCCATAAGAGTCTGTTTAAACCTTTTTAAGAAATAGCTCCTCCAGCTATCATCAAATATAATAAATTAAATTTCATAATCACAATATCCAGTCACCTCAGGATGATCAAACTTTCAAAAGTCAGTATATATTTTGTTATGATTTTTTATAAATATCTTATAAATTTTTAGCTATATTCCAAATGCTCCATGCTTAGATTTATTATATATCCATAAAGTATACTCATCGTATATGTTATATCCGATCTAGCACAAATCTTTGCCTACATGAAACTACACATAATAATTGAATAAGGCACATTCCTCATAGATTCTTTTCTATATTATTCTTAGAACATTGGTTTCTACTGAATTTATCTCCCTTAGGTACATATACGTCTCTAGGTTTGCATTTATGCATACCAAAGCCATTTAGTATACAATAAATGTGAGCTCTCTAAGACAACCCTAATATGTCATAGACTATTCCTGTGAATCTTAAAATCAAGTATAAATAAAGCTTCTCTAAGATCTTTCATATCAAAGATTTTAAATAGTATAGTTTGGTCTCATATAATAATGGAGTCATTATTGGCAAACAATATGGCATCTGTATATAAGATAAAAAGAGAAATTTACTCCCATTGATCTTAAGATATATATATTGATTCACCTTTTTATCTGCAAATCCTAAAAAATCCACCATGTCATCAAACCTAAGATATCATTTCCTCAATGATTATTGAAGATCATAGATATACCCCTTAGGTCTATATGCTGTATGTTCTTTCTACTCTCAACAAAGCATTATGGTTGATCAATGTAAAGTTCTTCATAAAGGTTATCATTCAGAAAAGTATCTTAACCTCCATCTGATGAAGCTCTAGGTCAAAATGGGATATCAGTGCTATGATTACTCTTAAAAAATCCTTACATAAACTGAAAAGAAGTCTCATTATAATTTATACCCTTTCTATGTACCTTTACGCAACCAATCTAGTATTGAAATGTTTAATATTACCTTTAGAGTCTTTCTTAATTTACAAAATGTCCACTTATACCTTATAGGTTTAGACTCTTTAGGTAATCTCATCAAATCTTACACCATAGATTGCATTGCATCACACATAGCTTTAAGCTATTTAGCTAACTATGAATATGCAATAGTATGATTATATAAGACTACATTAATCACATGGCCAATACCATAGTCCATCTACATGAGCCAATAAGTTTTCTTTTTTTATGTGATTTTTTATTGAAACTTTATTAATTGATTATCGAGGTGCTATAATTGGTTCATATATCTGATATTGCTCTCCTACTATCCTTTCAAGATAAAATATGATATTTTCTTAGACAACTGAAATGAGAACAATGATTTTTTTCTTAATGTCATATCTCCAGTATGAGAGCATTTGTAATCATCTATATCAGACTCTAAAAATCTGACATGATTAGACTCAATAATCTTTATACCTCTATCAAGATAGTAGAATCTATACTTTCTAGTATTATCTGAATAGCCAATTAAATAATAATAAGTAGTTCTAGTCGAAACTTTTATTATCAGATTATACATCTTATCCTTTGTATGACAATCCCAGGCATGAAAAAAATTGGTACTGGGCTTCCTACCAACCGGCAACTCAAAAGATTCCTTGGGAACTATCTTACTAAAAAGTCTATTTAAGATATAGATGGTGGTCTTTAGGACCTCACCTAGAATATCATGATAAATTGTACACATTCGTCATGCTTTTAATTATATTTTTATGAGTGTAATTATGCCTTTCAGCAACATCATTTTACTCAGGAGTTTCAAAAATTGTATATTAAACAACTATCCTATACTCTTGCAAGTATTTGGTAAAAGATCCCATTTGATGGCCAAATTCACTATATTAATCATAATATTTACCATCATGATCAGATCTCACTACCTCAACCATCTTCTCATGTTGCCTCTTAACCTTGATATTCAACTACTTTAGATTTTTTTATTTTATTTTTTTAAGAAGGTATATTGAGAAAAGTCATCAATGACAGTAATGAAATATCCACTATCATAAATAGAAAGACTTAAGGGTCCACTTTTGTCGGTACGAATGAGTTCTAAAAGTTCATTACTATACGTGGACTCCTTGCTTTTAGTTTAATAAATTTGCTCCTAAGATGGTCGATACAAGATGAATGTACTAAAATCAAGAGAAGATAGAATTTCATTATCTATCAACCTTTGAATCATCTCTTTAGAAATGTGACCTAATCACTTATGCCACAATGCAGAGACTAAGCCCTTCGCCAACTATTTTTAAGGGACAATATAATTTATATATATAATTTTAAGCTAGCTAAATTGTATAGAGAAAGTATTAAGAGCTTAATGAGCAAGAAAAGTATTAGGAATAGAGATCTCATTCTACTAAGCTTAGGTGCAATATTCTTTAGATTCATAATATAAGTCCTAACACCATCATACCTCATATTGATTAATTATCTACAGTTATCAAGCCTTTGTCTTATCACATTCTACATACCTCTTACTAATGAGATTAAAGAATTACTTATAGTCATCATTCTTAAGTATCACATCCAAAATGGTATCAAAAATTGACTTCTTTTTCATGATCTCCAGGCTAAGACAATTCATCCTCTATCACCATTCATAGGTATAGTTTATATTCTAAAGCACTCTCACTAATTATCTGAGATAGAGGATCATCACTCAATGCAGCATCTAAATTCCATCAAATACAATACTAGCTCAATTTCATATTTTCTTATTTTATAGTTTATTTCAATCAGAGTCTTAATAGGAGCATTAATATTACTCAATGTAGAGTACAACTGCCAAACAATCTTTATGCAGTTAATGAATATGCAAATATAAGCAATAAATATCCTTAAGAAATTTTGTAAGCAATATTTCAATAAGAGTCTTTGGTGCAATGCCACAAACTTTCTTTGGAAAGAAAGTGATCCACATGAGATGTCTCTCTCCAATATATAATGTTATTCAATACAAAGGTACTAACTGCTAAACTATTAGATGTATGCCTTTAAAGTCAATTATTGGCTGACACATATCATTTTTCTAGTGACATAATTTTATAATTAAATTTTTAAATTAATAAAATTAGATTTATTTTATTCATGTTGTGTCATGTGTCCATGAATCATCTAAGAAATTAATAAGATGATGACACATATTCTCAAGAATTGAAAATTTGAGATATGTATCATTAATATTTAATTTTTAAATACTTTCGATCGATGGATCATCATGAGGATAGTGATTGGTATGATGAGATTGGTACATAGATCATTTTTTTAGAATAGATGAATCTCGAGTCTATAGTGTGGAGATACTGGAGCGAGAATATAGGTAATTATTAGAGAATAATAGTATCGAGCACAACCACACGTGTAGTCATTTAGATGTCTACCTACTCGTCAGAGATATACTCGATGCTGTGGTGGTGTGACTAGCCCTTTGACCTGTGGTGCCTCGACTAATCACAATGATGTTGCTGTGGTTTGACTATATATATACTTGGTCCCTAACCATATGGGCCCTTGTAATGTATGTTGGCTGCAGTTGGTTCATTATAAGAGTAGGTTGCACCTAGATGGGATCTATCGACCTTGGTAGATAAGGAAAATTTTATGTAATTCATGAAACTGAGATCGAAAGTCCATGGCCATTGCAGAGTGAATGATGAAAGGAGTTTCTATAAGGTTTCACTTATGAACTCGAGTCGATTAAATTTTATATATGACTGATGTGGGGTTTGACGAGTTATCCATGACCTCCATTATGTTGGGACTCACGATAGAAGGATCAAATCACATGATAATTGTACCTAAAGCTTCATTATTTAGTTCTACTAGATTGCTACAATATATTGCTAGGTGTCACTGATGGATTATGGGATCAATAAAAATTATTTAGTGATCAATAATTCTCAATTGACTGAATTGGAAAGAATTTCAATCCATTGAAGAAATTTCAGTGATATTGATAATGGAGATCATAATATATCTCACTAGCAGATAGAATTAAACATATGGGGTCACACATAAAGGAAATTGGTCTAGGATGGTTCAATTGGGCTCACAAAATCTCAATTGAGTTAGGATTTGATGAAATTCTATTAGATTTAGGAATACTATGCTAGCACATGGTTAAACCCAATTCCTCATATGACTTGGATTTATATTCCTTATTGGATAAGGACTTAATCAAGTCAAAGCAAGCTAGTGGCACCAAGAGTTGGAAACCCAAACTCCAAATTGGATTGAAATCCTTATTGGATAAGGATCTAATTAAAAGCAACCAATTAAAATTGGATCTCCTTGTAGGACTTGGATTTGATCCAAGTTGTGGCCAAGTTGGTGCCACCCATGTGGATAAGGATGAGAGGGACCATGCCCACTTTGATTGGGTCAAAGGGACTCAAGTCCAAATTGGATTTGGTTTAGAGTCCAATAGAGGTAAGGATATAGTCAAAAGAGAAGTCCCCGTGCAACTAGACTTTAACAGGATCAAAGCCCAAAGCCCCAGGATTCATGCCTATTTAAAAACCCCCTCACCAAGGGGTCAAGGCATCTCAAGTTCCACACCCCCTAGCCTCTTTTAAGCCCCCTCTCTCTCCTCTTCCACATCCTCCCTCTCTCCCTAGAGTTCCCATGCCTAAGGGTTGGCCGTCCAATCTTCTTCCATGCCCAGGGAGTTAGGTGCTGCTCTTCAGGCTTCAAGGGTTGAATCCTAAGTTTCTACGTGAAGGAAGAAGACCAAGAGGATATCCAAATTGAGATCAAAGCTTGCTGGTCCATCTTGGAGAAGAAGGATCAAGTTCATGAGAAAGCATCCTAGAGCTTTTTTATGGATATCTATAGAGGTCGGACACATGTGTGGCTTTTCAAGCAACCTCAAATCAATGATTATCAAATTGTGGTGTATATCTACCCGCACAAAGGTGAAGATGAGATCTTCATGCTTATGTTTAATAATTTATTTGCTAGTTATAGGTCTTAAGAACATGATAGGGATGATCTCATGAGATGAGATCCAGAAGATGCATGTTAGAATAAATCATTTCCACTGCTTGTATAAAATTTTTATTGTTTTAGCATGCATACTGCCCTAGTTATTCCTTCAAGTAGTATCAGAGTCAGGTTGTATGATCATGTTCTTAGATCTAGAATTCAGATTAAATTTGAATTATTTATTTATGATTATATCTCTATTTTAGATTGGATCTGAAAATTCATGTTTATCAATTGTATATGAAGTTTAAATATGATCTGAATTTTATGTTTCAAATAAGTATGATTTTTAGATTAGATCTAATTTTTATTTTTGGAATCTAACTTTTATGCTTGGATCTAAATTTAAATGTGATCTAAAACATTAGATCAAAAATTTTAATAGAAAATCAAAAATTATAATTGATAAGCACTTGGATTAGTCGAATCACATCCTAACATAAGGTTGTCCTGGCATAACTTAAGTTATGTTGGAAGGTTGTCCTGGGATGTTATGAGATGAAATCCTAATTACACATCTAAAATTTAGATTGGATCTGAAATTTTAGATTAGAGATCTAATTGATAAGCAATTGGATTAGTCGAATCACATCCTGACATAAGATTGTCCTGGCATAACTTAGGTTATGTTGGAAAGTTATCCTAAGATGATGAGAGATGAAACCCTAATCATAAAATATCTTTTTGAGAAAAAGAAAAGACATGATTAAATCAAATCGATTATAAGATAATCATTTTGTGTCTTTATTGATACAAGTAGTGATTAACCCAATTACTATAGCCCTTGGTGAAGGGTGTATCATGAACACACATTAAGATGGTTGCAACCTTGTAGTTTGTGGTAAGGAACCTAAAGCCAAGCCTAATATGAATGGGTTAGCCTATTAGTGTCTAAGGTAAGTGTTTTAAAAGATGGTTATTTAATTAAGACCATTGTATTTGCACAGGGAGCCTCCCACCGATCATCACTTACCTGGCCAATTTGGCTAACCTAATTCTATTTGGGGTGTTGATGGTTGAGTTCACTACATTTGTATTGCACCATAAGATCATCTTGGTGAGACCAAGCTAGGATCTCTCTAGTAGATCTAATTTAATTGTGAATTTACATGCGATGTAAATGAACAACTAAACCTAAAGAAGACCTAAATCAAATCTCTTCATAAAATATTAAGTCTAACAGTCTTCCACCGTTATAGATGTGCTGGTCCTTCCGAGTGTTGACTATTCTCAATTGGTCACAGTGGTTCAGTTGCATCAAGAAAGACGCAACCACTCTATAGCATGAGATACTCCAGGATAAAGATGGAGTTGGACCAATGACAGCTTTAGACCTACTGGTGAACGGTGGGTCTGACTTAATTAAGAATAAGGCCAATAACTGTCAGATGAGACTTTAGGACTTAGAGGCTGGAGATCGCTATAGCATGCTTGGAGAACTATTGGATAAAAATTATCCACTCATTGGTTGACACATCTCCAATAACTATCAGGTGAGGTGGTGTGTCAATCGATGGGACCGCAGTATCCACTAGAAATCCTAAGCACGAAGAGATTTTCGTTCTCCACCCAAGGAGTGTGGTGGATTCGAGAAATTAGTGAAAGTAAGTTTGTTTTAAAAATAAATTTCTAAAATAAACTAAATAAATCAATTATAAAAATCTAATTAGAATTTTTTCACTCTGTAGGAAATGTCTGCTTCTAACCCTTTTACCCATGTTTTAGAAACCAACCAACTAATCAGACCTAATTATAAGGACTGGCTCAGAAACTTGAAATTGTTTTGAGTTTCGAAAAGCTTAGCTATGTCTTAGACCAGAAAACCCTAGTGTTACCAAACCGTCCAACCACTGACCAACGAAAATTGCTGGATAAATGGATGGATGATGATAATAAGGTCAGGTGTTACATCATGACGTTTATGTCAAATGAGTTGCAATGCCAGCATATGGACATGAAGACTGCTAGCGCTATCTTGACTCACCTACAAGAGTTATATAGTGAGAAGAGCCGATCTGTGTGTTACGAAGTATCCAAGAGACTCTTCAGCACAAAGATAAAAGAAGGGCAATCGGTCCACGATCATTGTTTAACAATGATCAAGGATCTAAAGGAGCTTAAGAAGCTCAGTATGACCATGTACTGAAAATTACAAGTAGATTTGATCCTGCAATCCCTTACAGATTTGTATGGATAGTTTATAGTGAACTATCATATGAACAAAATAGATTGCACCCTGATCGAATTATTAGACATGTTGGTGACAATAGAGAAAATCTTGAAGAGTTTAAGGGCCACGGTTCTTGCTGAAGAGCGGAAAAACTATCCTGTGTACTTAGAAATCCTAAAAGAAATAAAGAAACACACCTTCAGAAGGTATGTCAGATCTGCTCATGATTGAAACTAATCTTATGATTTTTCTGCTTCTAGTTGGGTCATAGACTCTGATTCTAGTGCACACTTGTGTATTTCCATGCAGGATCTTGAGGGAAGTAGAAGGCTTAGGGAAGGTGAGATGACCCTTCAGGTTGGCAACAGAGCAAGAGTTGCTGCTATGGCTGTGGGTATCTATCCTTTGCGATTACCATCTGGATTCAGTTTGATTTTTAAAGATTGTTACTATGTGCCTGCTGCTAGTAAAAATTTGATTTCTGTTTTATGTTTAGCACAGGATAACTATGTGTTTAGTTTTTATAAGGACTTCTGCACCATTTGTTTAAAAAATAAAATGGTCGATCGTGGCTTTATGACTAACAGTTACTATCAGTTACATATGTTGGGATTTCTAAGGTGCTCGTGCATATGGATTTAAATTTTTTCAAAATCAAAACATAATAGAATAATAGATTAAAATTTTTTTAATCAATAACATGCATTCATCATATGAAGGCACTTAAGGATCTAGTTCATATGTAGAAATAACATGATCTAATTTTAATCTGAAAATAACATGTGATTGGATTGCATACCTGTTTCACTTTTTCTTCTTCAGATTTAGATCTTTAGCGCGAGTCGATCTTCACCTACGAAGCGATGATCTTAGATGTCTTGGGAAAGTTCATTGAAGTCGCATAAGTGTCCGACCTCTATGGATATTCACATGAGACCTCGATCTAATCAGAAGCTTCTTGATTTCACCGAGGTGTAAGCTCCCTTGCAGAGATCGCATGTTAATGGTTGAAGAGAACTCTTCTTTTTCTCTCAAGACACTCTTAGAGAAAAGAAGAACATGAGGATGGAGATCTCTATGCTAGAGATTATGAGAAGAATACTTCTTCTCTTTCTTCCATGCATGAGAGAGAATTTTTCTCTCTGCTTCAAAATTCTGGATTCAAGAAGAACTCTTCCTTCTTTCTTCCCTTTCGCATCATA
This sequence comes from Elaeis oleifera, assembly GCA_000441515.1. NCBI lineage: Eukaryota > Viridiplantae > Streptophyta > Magnoliopsida > Arecales > Arecaceae > Elaeis > Elaeis oleifera. The sequence continues at coordinate 12,868 of KE505798.1, forward strand.
GAAGAAACACTTTTTTTTTCTTCCTTTGCATGCCTCTAAGAGGAACCTTTCCTCTCTAAAACCCAAGTTTCAAGAAGGAAGACCCTCTTCCTTTCTCTTGGCCCATGAGGAAGACCTTCTTCCTCTTCTTTTCTCACACCCATGAGCTCTCTTTTTCTGATTTTTTCGTGTAAAAACTTGAGCCTTTCAATGTTGAAAGCTCTTTATTTAAGGTGTGGAGATAGAGTTCGGGAAGGAGACTTGGGCGTGAAATAGTTTCCTTATTTTGTGGTGTGTAAGGATTCCTTTTTGTGTAGGAGTTTGGGGCGGCCACAACTCCTGATTTTTTAGGCATGTAATAAGGGTGTTAGGGTGGGATTTATGTCATGCAAAATAAAGGAATGGATGGGATATAGGTGGCGTTCAGATTTCAGTGTGAACCCCTTCACGTGAAAAAAGAAAAGCATGGAGATATGGGGTTTCATGGGAATTCCTAGTCAAACTGGAAAATCTTGATTCTTGGATAAATCCCTAAGTAATTCTTGGTTCAAATCCTAACTAACTTAAGAATTGGTTATAACCAATTAACTAATTAGATCTTAGTCTAATTAGAAATTAATTGAATCAAATCCTCATCAAACTAGGGATTGATTTCTTAGATATAAGGTTATCTCATAATCAATAGGTTTTGATCCAATCAAGTCTATTATCCAATAGAACTTGATCCTATCAAATCCAACCAAATTAAATTGAATCTGATTCAATTAAATCTGATTTGAATCCCATAGCTCAATCCAATTGAGCTCTATTGCAATCTAATGCAAATTAAATCTTTCAAAATTTTACTGAATGATTGGTCTCAACTCGGGAGGAAGAACTGGAAAAAAGCAAGCAGAGCTGAAGCCCAAAGCTTACCCCGAACAGCTGCCGGACTGCTCTACTGACCTTCTCTCTCTTCGAACTCACTGAACCTTCTCAAAGACTCCTTTTGCGGGGTCAGAGCATTTTCAAAAGATGAAGAGAAAAGCCTGGGATATAACCCTTAGCAAATTGAATATTACAACCTTTGTATTGATTTAATTATCAATCAAATTAATAATTAAATTTATTATAATTTACAAACGTAATTCAACCATCTGATCAATCAAGAACCTCTTTTGTGTGTGACTCCATAGGTTCTATTTTATTTGATAGTGAGATATATTGTGATCCTTATCATAATATCATCAAAACTCCTTTCAATAAGTAGAACCATTCCAACTCTATCCATCAAGGATCATCGATCATCAAGATGATGCTCATGGGTCCCACAATCCATTAGTGATATCTAGCAATATGCAGTGACAATCCAGTAGAATAAAATAATGAAACTCTAAGTGCAGTTAATGTGTGATATAGTTCTTCTATCGTGAGTTTCGATTAGATAGAAGTCATAAAAAATTCATCAAATCCCATCGTCGGTCATATGTTAGATTTATTCGACTCGAATTCATACTATAAATATCTATAAATTTTTTTTCATCAATCATACTATCTTGGTCAAGGACTTCTGAACTTAGTCTCATAAATCACATAGGATTACTCCTTTCCACTAAGGTCAATATATCCTATCTAAATGTGCATCCTACTCTTATAGTAGAGTAACTGTCACCAACATCTACTATAAAGATTCATTAAGGATATATTCAAACTTCAGCAGCCTCACTGTGAGCAGCTATGGCACCGCAGGTCAAAAACTAGTCACACTACTGTAGCATCGAGAAAGTCACTAACGAGTGAGCAGATATCTATGTGACTTTTTGTGTTGGTCATACTCAGTGCTAATTATTCTCTAACAATCATCTGCACTCTCGTTCTAATATCCCTACACTGCAGACTCAAAACTCATCTATCCGAAGGAAGCGATCCGTGCGTCGATCTGTCCGTATCAATCACCATCCTCATGATGATCTTATGATCAGGAGTAATTTAGAAATTAACCATCAATAATACATATCAATTCTTAACTCTTTGAAAATATGTGTTATTATCTTGTTAATCTCTTGGATGATTCATGGACACATACAACATAAATAGAATTAAGAGTACCCATTAAGTACAAATTATATCCTAGAATTATGATATGCTTCAGTCAAAATTGGCTTCTAGGGCATACATCTATCAATCTCCCACTTGTACTAAAGCCAATCTACCATTTATCTAAGCCCCATCTTCTCAAGACAAGTTTTAACCTTCGGCTAGCTAAGTGATTTGGGCCTACCACATCCTATATGGAGTCTACTCTATGCACCTCTATATATTTCTGCTTGAGATAGTCACGTATACTGCTACTCTATGTGCTTGAAATTTTGGTGAGATCTAGACTCCTTAGCTAGGGCTATGGGCCATTGTCTTTGCATTATAGTGTCATGACATCTAATGGCATGACATCTAGTTCTACAACTAACATAAAAATCAGAATGCATCCTATACATCTACAACATATTCAGCTTCCATTGATTGGTTGCTTGGAACCCTTCCAACATATCGAACTAAGAACACACCTTGATATAGACATTCTATCATCAGTATCAGTCATAAAGTCTAAATCGGTGTATCCTCCCACTCTTAGTTCTGACCCTTCTTCTAAGATCAGGAACAAACCCTTAGTGCTTCTCAAATACTTAAAGATATTTTACAGCAATCCAATGCTGATAATCTAGATTCGATTGATGTCTGCTCATGACACTCACAGCAATGGCTATAGCAAGTCAAGTACATAGCATGGCATACTTCTATGCCCAAGAAGGTAGTAGATCTCTCTTGAAGGTTTCTATACTAAATTTTTCAGCATCTCCCCATATTCTTTTCTGTGAAACCTAAGCATCCTCTTAGATTTATCTCTATAGACCTTCTTATTCTCAAAATATGAGATACTTGCCTTAGGTCTTTATGAAAATTCTATATGCAACCATATTTTAACTGATGTCAACATGGGACACTCTCAATCAGGAGGATGTCATTCACATACAATACGAGGAATGAGACAGCACTCTTATTGACCTTTATGTTAACACATGAGTTCTCATTCTCGATGAAATCAAATAATTTGATCACATCATTAAAATGAGTATTCCAACTTTGAGATGTTTGCTTAAGTCCATGTATGGACCTTTGCATTGTGATCTCTATCATCAAAAGTGAAATCCATAGTCCGTTCCATATGGATATTTTTTGAAGATATCCATCAGGAGGCTATATATACACATCCATTTCTAAGGGTCAATGTCCAACATTGCCTCATTGTAGGTCTTAGGATCATCTCTATATTTTCTATCTCTTATGAGAAATATTTTCTCTATATCCTCCGTAAGCATACCAAGTACCTTTCATAAGGAAGGAAGATCCGGCTTAATTTATGAGGTGGAGAAGGTACTACATGTATTGACTCATCATAAATAGGTTCTATAGATTCTATGACTCGTTGTTCTCAGAGACTCTCTCTTTGAGCTCATCCTCCCACTATCTCTATCTTGGATAACTATTTTCAAGAAGATAGCATGACAGGTCATAATTATATTGTGATCCTCTGAAAAGAAAGTAGTATCCCAAACTCTTTAGGATACCTTATGAAATGATCTCTCATAGACCTAGCCTCTAACTTGTTCCGCCTGCTATGCTTGATACGAGCTGGACATCCTCAAATCTTGAATTGATCAAGACTCGATTTCTTACCTTACTATATCTCATACAGTGTGATAGGAACAGATTCAAAGGACACCTCATTCAACAGATAAATTTAAAGCATATCTCTAAAGAAATAAAGGTTAAATCAGTGAAGTTCATCATGGATTGGATCATATCCCATACAGTCTTATTCCTCCTCTTAGATACCTCGTTGAGCTGAGATTTACTAAGGAGGTCCATAGTGAAGCTATGCCATATTTTTTAAGACAATCGAGAAATTCTATACTTTGGTATTGCCTCCTTAATCTGATCAAAGTACCTTTAGAATTTTTTTAATTTATTTTTCTACTTCATATCTGAACTCTTTGAACTTTTCAAAGGCATCAGATTTATATCTCATACATATACCCATACCATGACTGATCATCGATAAAGGTAGTAACATAGAAATAACCTCCCTTATCTGGCTCATCAAATAGGCCACACACATCAAATGTATATAAGGGCAAGTATGTCAGTGGTCCCATCCCCTTGTCCCATAAAGGGCAGCTTGATCATTTTTTCTCAAAGAGATGATTCACAAAGTAGATATGACTCAATAGTCAATAAGCCCAAGAACTTATGTTTCTTCAGTATGTAAATCATTTCTTTCCTATATGATCTGCCTAAGATACCATAAATACTTCAAGTTTATCTCAACTCTGGATGTCTCAGACCCAATGACACTCACTGTTTGCTCAAATAAGTTCACAGGTGCATCACCATGCAAATGATAGAGACAGTCTCTAAAAACTAAATCCAAATAGTAGACACGGAGGTTAGGTGCCCACGGTGATGGCAACAACTCTTATTCTATTGCTGACTCGAAGGGTTATTTCACTTTCTCTCAGGCCTCTGCATTTTCTTAGATCATATACTAAAGTGCATAAACAGGTACTAGAGTCTAATACTCAACTGTGAGAAGAAAAAATTGTAAGATCAATTTTGAGCAATTCTGACATGCCTTCTCAAGGCGTGTCTATGTTCTTTAGGCTCTCCAGGTATGTTCTTCTGAACTTTCAAGGTCCCTTAGTTACTAAGATATTAACCAATTCAGATAAGGTGCTTACATGATTATTCATATGGTAGTTTATCATAAACTGTCCATGCAAATCAAGAAGAGATCAGAGGATTAAATCCACTAGTAATTTCTTGTGCATAGTTATGTTGAGTTTCTCAAACTCCTTAATGTCCTCGATCATTGTCAAACAGTGATTATGAACTAACTATCCATTGCGCATCTTATACGCTGTGTGACTCTGATCACCTCACAACTCTTGCGGATGAGTCAGTATGTCATTGGCAATGAACATATCCTCATGCATACGTTGGAATTCATCTGACATGGACACCAATATATAGCACCTATCTTTAGTGTCATTGTCCATCCACTTATCAAAGATAGCTTGTTGACTATGGATTGGATGGACTGATAATATAGGGATAATTTGGTCGAGAACATAGCTTAATTTTTCAAAAACTAAGAACGATTCTTAGGTTTCTGAGCTAGTGTATGTAATTGATTTCGATTAAATGGTTGATATCTAGGATTTGAGCTAGAAAGTTGGAAGCTAACATAATAAACTACAGAGAGTAAAAATTCTAATTAAATATTTATACTTATTTTATAATTTGCTCTATGAACTTTAAGAAATAAATAGGCTCCCACTATTTTCTTGAATTTCTCATACTTTTCGGATGGAGAAATAAAAATTTTAACGCGATAATTGAATTTCTAGTGGGTGCTATGGTCCCACCGATGCCGTACACCTCATCTAACAGTTATTGATAACACGCACATCGATACGTGGATAACTCTTTATCCAGATACTTCTCTAAACATGTTGCAGCGACTTAGTCTAAGTTATATGGGCTCACCTAACAGCTATTGACCATACTCCTTAGTTAAGTCTGACCTACCATTCATAAACAGATACAAAGCCATCATTAGATCCCTCATCTAATAGTTATTGATCCAACCCCATCTTTACTCTGGAGCAACTCTTTGCTAATAGAATGGTTGCATGTTTTCGATGCAACTGAACCACTATAATCAGCCAAAATAATCAATGTCAGTAGCACGTTCGCACATCTATAATGGTGGAAGATCGATAGGCTTAATATTTATAGGGAGGTTTAATTCAGATCTCATCTAATCAGTAATCAAATAACTGATCTAATTGACATAGACTAAACCAAACTACTAAGCAACCATATTCAAGACTCAATCTTCCAAATTGGCTAGGTAAGTGGAGATCGATGGGAGGCTCCCGTTGATGGGATCAAGGGTCCTAATTAAGTAACCATCGCTCAATTACTTGTTTTAGACACCAATAGGTCGATTGGTTCAAATAGGTTAGCTTAGACGAATCAGACTCGAATCATGGAGTTGAATTAGATCCTTAGGTTAATTGATTCTACATATGGGTGTCAATCGACTCAATCTACAATAATTATATGATCTTAAGCTCTATTGACCTAATTCTATTCAACATTAAAATCAGTTTGATCAACCGCTAAATCAATTTAGACCCATAATGATCAAATCAAAAAAAATCCTAAGTGTAATCCAATTAAATGACCTAATTTGATCTACCCATGATCAATCCTTCATGCACAAACACAAATTTGAGATCCTAAATCTAAATTTTTAGATCTAAATTTTTGCATGAAAATAAATTTTGGATTTTGAAATAATTTTTAGATCATACATACAATCATATATCGCATATATGAATAAATTATAGGTCATAGAAACTAATTTCAGATTTAAACAAACTCTCATATATCATATATATGAATTAAAATCAAATCTCGAAACTCTTTTTAGATCTAAATTAAATAGGTATACATCATATGTATGGATTAAAAATCAGATTTCGAAAATCCTTTTCAAATCACGCATGTTATTTCATACCTATGAACCCCCGACTCCGATACCATTGTTGGGATTTCTAAAGTACTCGTGCATGTAGATTTTAAAATTTTTAAATCAAATACAGCAGAATGATAGATTAAAACTCTTTTAATCAATAACATGCATTCGTCATATGAACGCATATAAGGATCTAGTTCATATGCAGAAATAACATGATCTAATTTTAATCTGAAAAATAATACATGATCGGATCGCATATCTATTTCACTTTTCCTTCTTCAAATCTGGATCTTTATTGCGAGTTGATCTTTACCTATGAAGCAATGATCTTGGATGTCTTCTGAAGGTCTGTTGAAGCCGCATAAGCATTCGACTTCTACGGATATCCATATGAGGCCTCGATCTAATCAGAAGCTTCATAATCACACTAAGATGCTAGCTCCCTTACAGAGATCGCATCTTGATGGTTGAAGAGAACTTTTTTTTTCTCTCAAGATACTCTTAGAAAAAAAAATAGAAGGATGGAGATCTCTACACTAGAGATCATGAGAGGAACACTTTCTTCTCTTTTTTTCACACATGAGAGAGAACTTTTCTCTCTTCTTTGAAATTTTAAATTCAAAAGGAACTCTTCCTTCTTTCTTCCTTTCATGCCATAGATGAAAACTCTTTTCTTCTTCCTTTGAATGCCTCCAAAAGGAACATTTCCTCTCTAAAACCCAAGCTTCAAGAAGGAAGACCCTCTTCTTCTTTTGGCCCATGAGAAAGACCTTCTTACTCTTCTTTTTCGTGAGCCCATGAGCTCTCCTTTTCTGATTTTTCCTCGTAAAAACTTGAGCCTTTCAATGTTGAAAGCTCTCTTTTTTAAGGCATGGAGATAGAGTTCGGGAAGGAGACTTGGGTGTGAAATAGTTTTCTTATTTTGTGGCTTGTAAGGATTCCTTTTTGTGTAGGAGTTTGGGGCAGCCACAACTCCTAATTTTTTAGGCATGTAATAAGGGTGTTGCGATAGGATTTACTTCATGCAAAATAAAGGAATTATGGGATATAGGTGGCATTTAGATTTCAGCATGAACTCCTTCACATGAAAGAAGAAATAGCGTAGAGATATGGGGTTTCATGGGAATTCCTAGTCAAACTAGGAAATCTTGATTCTTGGATAAATCCCTAACTAATTCTTGATCCAAATCCTAACTAACTTAGAAATTGGTTATAATCAATTAACTAATTAGGTCTTAGTCCAATTAAGAATTAATTGAATCAAATCCTCATCAAACTAGGGATTGATTTTTTGGAGATAAGGTTATCTCATAATCAATAGGACTTGATTCAATCAAGCTTGTTGTCCCATAGGGCCTGATCCTATCAAACTCAAATTAAATTAATTAAATCTAATTTAATTAAATCTGATTTGAATCTCATAGCTCAATTCAATTGAACCCTATTGCAATTCAATTACAAATTAAATCCTCCAAAAATTCACTAACCCTTAGTGAATTGAATATTGCAATCTTTGCATTGATTTACTTATCAATTAAATTGATAATTAAATCTTATTATGATTCACAATCATAATTCAACCATCTAACCAGTCAAAATCTCTTTATATGTGACCTCATAAGTTCTATTCTATCGATAGTGAGATATATTATGATCCCTATCGTAATATCATCGAAACTCTTTTCAATGGGTTGGAACCATTCTAACTCTATCCATCAAGGATCATCGATCATCAAGATGATGCTCATGGGTCCTATAATCCATCAGTGACATCTAGTAATATGTAGTGGCAATCTAGTAGAATAAAAGCGATAGACCTCTAAATGCAGTTAACATATGATACAGTCCCTCTATCGTAAGTCCTGACTAGATGGAGGTTATGAAAAACTCATCAAACCCTATTGTCAATCATATGTTAGATTTATTCGACTCGAGTTCATACTGTGAATATCCATGAAAATTTTTTTCATCAATCATACTGTCTTGGTTAAGGACTTCTGAACTCAGTCTCATAAATCACATAAGACTACTTTTTGCTAAGATTAATAGATCCCATCTAGATGTGCATCCTGCTCCTACAGTGGATCAATTATCATTGAGGCCATGTATCTGTGTAGTCAAACTCCAGCAGCTTTATTATAAGCAGCCATGGCACCACAGATCAAAGGACCAGTCACACTACTGCAACATCGAGAAAGTCACTAACGAGTGAGTAAACATCCATGTGACTTCTCGTGTTAGTCATGCTCAGTGCTAGTTATTCTCTAACCACCACCTGCACTCTCACTCTAGTATTCCTATACTGCAGACTCAAGACTCATCTATTCGAAGAAAGCAATCCGTGCACTGATCTGTCCAGATCAATCATCGTTCCCATAATGATCCTACGATCAGGAGTAATTTAAGAATTAACCATCAATGATACATTCCTCAAATTCTTAATTTTTTGAGAATATGTGTCATCATCTTTTTAATCCCTTGGATGATTCATGGACACATACAACATGAATGGAATTAAGAGTACCTATTAAGTATAAAATCATATCCTAAAATTATGATATACGTCAGTCAAGATTGACTTCTAGGGCATAAATCTAACAACATGTTGATGTATCTATAAATTTATTCGAGCAGATAGTGAGTGCTATTGGATCTAAGAGATCCAGGGATGAGATTAACCCCAAGTATATGTGGCACCTTAAGTTAGGTCATATAGGAGAAGAAAAGATAAATAGACTGGAGAAAGATAAATTTTTGGGCCCACCGACTATTGAGTCATATCCAGTTTGTGAATCTTACCTTCAAAAAAATGATCAAGCTATCCTAGCCTTTGTAGGATATGGAGAAACGGCCATGGAGATACTTATCCTAGTACATACCGATGTTGTAGCCCATTTGATGTGACAGCCAAAGGAGGTTATCTCTACTTTATTATCTTTATTGATGATTATTCATGGTATGGATATGTGTTTCGTATGAGACACAAATTTAAACTTTTTGAAAGTTTAAAAAATTCAAATATGAAGTGAAGAAGCAAACCAAAAAATTTTAAAGATATTTCGATCAGATCAAAGAGGTAAATACTTAAGTAGAAAATTTTTGGATTATCTTAAGAAAATGGTATAGTCTCATAATAGACTCTACCTGGAATGTCTCAACTCAACGAGATTTCAGAACAGAAAATCAGATCCCATTGGATATGGTTTGATCCATGATGAGCTGTACTGACCTCCCTTTATTTCTTTGGAGACATGCTTTGCTTATCACAAATTATTTATTGAATAGAGTTTTTTCTAAATCCATTCCTACCATACCGGATGAGATATGATATGGTAAGAAATTGAATCTTGATCATCTCAAGATTTGAGGATGTCTGGCGCATGTCAAGCGATAGCAGGCAGATAAGTTAGAAGCTAGGTCTATGAAAGCTCATTTCATAGGATATTCAAAAGAATCTTTTGGATACTACTTTTACCTCTCAGGGGATCATATTGTGATTGTGAGCTGGTATGCTATCTTTTGAAAAATAGTTTATCCATGATGGAAGTAGTGGGAGGCAAATAGGGCTTGAAAAGAGAGTCTCTAATGAGCAACAACAAGTCATAGAACTTAATAAACCTATTATATATGAGCCAGTACATGGAGTACCTCCTCCACCTCATAGATCTAGTAGGATCTCCCATCCTCCTTAAAAGTACATGGGTATGTTTACAGAGGATGTAAAAAAAATATTCCTCATGAGAGATAAGGAATATGGAGATGATCCCAAAAATTATTACGAGATGATGTTAGACATCGATTCTGAGAAATGACTGGAAGTAATGAAATCAGAGATTGACTCCATGTATACCAATCAGGTCTGGACCTTAGTAGATTCACTTGAAGGTATAGTACCTATTGGGTGTAAATAGATCCATAAGAGAAAGATCGGTTCAGATGGAAAGGTGGAGACCTTTAAGGTAAGGCTCATGGTTAAGGGATATAATCAACACGAAGGCATTAACTATCAGGATACTTTTTTGCTAGTGGCTATGCTGAAATTCATTCGAACATTGCTTACTATTGCAGCATCTCGTGATTACAAAATTTGATAAATGGATGTGAAAATTACTTTCCTAAATGGATATCTTAAGGAAGATATCTACATGAAATAGCCTTTTGATTTTAGTTTCAGTGATGGTGATCACAAGGTCTGCAAACTACAAATATCCATTTATGAACTCAAGCAAATATCTCAAAGTTGGAATATTTATTTCAATGATGCGATCAAATCGTTTAATTTCATCAAGAACGAAGAGGAACCATGTGTCTTTAAGAAGGTCAGTGGGAGTACTGTAATATTCCTCATATTGCACGTAAATGATATCCTCCTGATTGAAATGATATTCCCATGATGATCTCGGTTAAGGTCTGGTTGTCGAAAGAATTCTCCATGAAAAACATGAAGAAGCATCTTACGTTCTAGGAATAAAGGTCTATAGAGATGATCTAAGAGGGTGCTTAGTCTCTCACAAAAGCTATACATAGAGAAAGTACTGAAGAGGTTCCACATAGAGAACTTCGTAAGGGAGATTGTTATCCCTTAGGCATGGAGTTCATCTATATTAGAAAATATAGCCTAAAGCCAATCGTATGGACGATTGTGCTTATTTAGTAATATGTATATGAATTATTAATCAATAATAAAAATTATTTTGACATCATTCATCATAAAGTTACATCTTCCTTGCTAGAATTTTTGTATGGTGATGAAGTCCTTATAACTATAAAATAATCGATAAAAGAGGATTTATCGTATAGTTCTTAAATATATTTGCGATCAAATGATACGTCATTAAAGGACGATGATGTTTATCGAGTGAAGATCATTATGTGCTATATAGGTTGGTTGTCTTCTTAGTCAAGGAGTGTGGAGACATTGGTATGGTATATAGATGAGATATAGGAGTACATCATCACTGAACAAGTAACTCACTTGCTGAGCGCTTTGATATCAAGAACAGCTCGTGAAGCGTATAGGCATAAGTGTCTCTCAAATCTGAGATCACCATAGTGACTTGTAAACAACTCACTATGCTTTGGTGTCGAATTATCTGTATTTTTAATACAGCGATGGAAGGCTATTGGGTATAGTCAAGTACTTATGAAGTCTGTGTGTGGATCAAGATAGAATTGATCCCTCCAGATTATAGGAGCTGATATATTACTGCATTGAATTTAGTAAAATCTTGATCAGAATAATCTATGTGATGGATTTGAAAGGTTAGAATACAATGTGGATGATCCTTCATGGTTGACAGTTTAACCCTAGACCATCCTAGAGCATTCAGAGTCAAAGGGATGAATTATGTGGTAACCATATGCATAGGTTTTTGAATATTATCTTGCTAATATTCGACCTATTTGAACATCGAAAATCATTGCTAGATGATAATTTCGATTAGTACAGAAAATAGTTCTTGTGCTACCGACTTAGTATTCGAACCTATGGAGTCATGCACAAAGTCAAGTGATGTAGGAAAGAATTGACCTAAGTCTATATGTTCAATTTAGAAATAAATGACTTGATTGAATAAATAGATTAACTTGATTGAGAATTAAGTTATGGGACATATGGGATTACATAGTTGACTATGTCTAACTAGTACTATACATGAGGTTCAGGTTCAATTTCGGAGATGAATAAGATTTGATCTTTGATCTAAAGAATCTATGAGAGATTGGATTTAAGTACTAATTAATTATATATTAGATCTGATTACACTTAATTGGATTCATAAATTCAAGTTAGACTTGATCCTAAATCTTAAATAGTTTGGGATTGACAGCCTATTCGAAATTGGTTTGAATCAGTTCAAAATGGATTCGAATTGATCTATATTTGGATTAGATCCTTAGAGTCTACTTTTACTGAAACTCTTTCTCCTCATGGTTGATCAAGAGGTGGTGGGGTGCTGCATGGTGCTGCCCCACACTTGGGTGTAGGCATGGGTGCATGAAGGTACCTAGTTAGATGCCAATCCTTTCTGTTTTAGGACTCCTTCTTTAATAAGTTATGAATTAATTCAAAGACTGTTTGAATTAGGAATTCTAATCTTATGGATCATAAAAAATTATCTATAAATAGGAGGACCTCTAACTATCATAGCATAACAATTACATTATGCGCTAAAGTGAGAAAGAGAGAGAGAAGAGGCGTGAAGGAGGAGTAGGCATCACCCTTGGCGTGTTCCTTTTGGGCATCCCATCTTCTCCAAGGCATGGAGGCACTTTGGGCATCCCCTTTTGCTAGTGTGAGGCATCATATCAAAGATTCTCTCCCCTCTCTTGTTGCCTTGCGAAGGTGCTTCAATCCGATGCTTCATCCCATTTTTCTGTGAAGTTTGACGTGCGTGCGAAGTAGAGAATTTGTGGATTCAGACCTACACGAGGCTTCGGATTCAGAATCTTTGAATATTTAATCCCTATTCCACTGTATATCTAGTAAAGATCTATTTTTTGTTAAGTTGTTATAAAAAACTTTTAGATGCACCTTGCCTATCCACCCCATTCTTTCAAAGAATAGGTTTCTTTCCCTTCAATTGGTACCAGAGCCAGACTTTGATACATAGATGTATAATTAATTTTTTATTTATTTATATATTATATATAATTAGAATATTATGCTAGATATTAAATCTAATTTAGATCTATTTAAATAAATTTATGATTTAACTTTGATTAGATTATAAGAACCTAATCAATAGTTGATTAAGGTTTATTATAAATTATTATAACAGAATTTTTTTATTATTGAATTTTATTAGAATAATAATCTATTTTAAAATATATTTTAAATTAATTTTAATAAAATTTTAATATTATTATTTCAGTTATAAAGTTAGACTTATTTCAGATCTAAATTGAATCTGTTTTGACAGATTTTCAGATCTGATTTCTAACAAAATTTTGTACAATATCAAAATAAGATCTAACTAAAAAATTAATTTTTATATATTCATATATACATCTAATTAATTTTCTATAAGATTTCAGATCTAAATTTAATATTTTATAATTAGTATAAGATATATTTCAAATCTGATATAATATACATGATACATCAAATCTGATTAAATTAGATGAAGAACATGATTGATGAGATCAAAGTTATATTCATTATATAAATATTTATCAAATTGCATGTTGATGTAATCCTATTTGAAATAAGATTTCAGATCTTAATAGCCCAGTACTCAGATTGATAAGATCACCAGATCGTTCGATCATAAGAGATAGAAAGGATTAATCTCTCTCTCTTGTCTATTCGATGGATTCTCTTATGACGTGTAGGGATATCATTGTGATCTAGTTTATGAATAAGAAGAGCGAATAAATTTTATAAATTATTTTGATCATAAATAAGTTTAGATTAAATCTAAAGTAATTTATAATATGATAGATTTAGATATAAAAATTATTTTGAAATCTAAAAAGTATGTTACATTAGCTATAATCGGTAGTAATCTAAAAGTAGTAATGATATATGCGATGTATGTATGAAGTTTAGATCACACTTATGCATGTTTAATTATTAAACATATGTATAGAAATTTATTTTATGATATAAAATATATAGTATGCTTCATTTGAAAATCTAGTAGAATAGTTTTACAAACTGAAATATATTTCATATACTTAATTTAGAATTAAGTTTAAATGATCTAGATTTGAGAATTGAAGATTACTAAGACACCACATAAATCGATGGGCAATAGGTTAGTATGAATCAGGTCCTTCTATTGGGTTAGACATAGGATTAGAAATAAATATGGACTGAATTGAGAAATTGGTTAAATCTAATCAAGAGTTGAATTAGATTTGATCAGAATTTCTCTAGATCAACTTCAATAGTTGAAGCTTGATCAAGTTCATATTTTGACCTTACAAATAGACCATGATCATGGCTCGGTGGTTGAGCCAAAATTTTTTGATGGATCAGATCAAAACTAATTAACTAGTTGGTGTCTGAGATAAGTTTGATAGTTTTGATCAAATGATTATTAATTGAGAGCTACTCACCTAAATGGCATCTACAGTGAGTTAATAGCATATTCCTCCTACTGATCTCACTTGTCTAACTAATATGATAGATTATATTTTAATTAGGTCACTAGTCGATTCGAGCTGACCCATGCCATTAAGATAAATCAGTATGACTAATTCAGGTGTCTTTAGACCAGCTTGTGTCTAATCTTCTACATGACTTGGTGAAGTCAGTGAGAGGATTTACGACTTATAGGTCAATTTCTTCTCTTATTCTCAAATCAATAAATTAAATTTATAAATTATTAGATCTTTAAAATGATACAGTTATGGGGATAACTTGTTTATAGCCTCCCATTAAGTTGCGTGATAATAAGTCTAATATTCTAAATAGGCATTGGAGGCGCCACATGCCTGGTGTCTATTGGGTATTGAAATTATCATTCATCATACGACCATCTTGTTGTGCCCTTCAGATCAATGCTCAGGTTGGTCAAACCACACTCGGGCCTGGGCATTAGTTTGTTGGATACACTTAGTGTAGTCATGTTAATGGTTGGACCTAATCAGAATTTTCAGTAGAGGCACCACACGCCTACTGAAGAGATGCCTAAAATAAAATCTAATTGCTAGAAGTTGTTTAGGGAACAATTGGTTATGAACCTATCCATGGATGCACTAGAGTTGGCTGAGCTACACTCGGACCCGAATACAGTCTGTGTGGATTCTAGTATTCTCTAAGAAATTAATATAATTCTTCGAATTAGAGGTAGAGGCTATCAACTCGTATAAAATAATGGAAGAACCTTTAGACTAAAGTTCATATCTTTAGGATTAAAATAATTCATATATAATAGATTTATATTTCTTCTTTATTAGCTATGGCCAATATACTATCGCTCCAATCATTGTTCGATAGCGACAAGCTTATCGGACTCAATTTTGATAACTGATATCGAAAGTTGAAGATCATCCTAGAGCACGAGAGGATCCTATATGTGCTTACGGATCTACCACCTAAAGAATCTTCTGCCAATACACCCCGTGCTGTGAGAGATACTTATTTGAAGTGGCTCAATGATCGCATGATGGTGCATTGCATTATGAGGGCAGCAATGAACAACGAACTTAGCCATAAGTTCGAGGATGCACAATCAGAGGATATGATTCAAATATTGAATGAGTCTTTCGACATCTCTGAGGATGTGGAGAGACATAAAATCTCCTGCACTATGTTCAATATCCGTATATGAGAGGAGGCATCAGTCACTGATCATGTATTGTACATGATCGAGCAGATTGAATACTTAAGCAAACTTGGTATTCCGTTATATGAACAATTACGCAATGATGCTATCCTCAATTTGCTACTAAAATCCTATCCTTTTGAGTCATTATAGAATGACCAAGTCTGCAGCGAACTACCATGATTTGCTAGGATTACTGCAAACATTCGAGAAAGACCATCAGCTCTAAAAGGAACCGGTGTATGTAGTGAGAGGTTCATCTACAGATCGTTGATCCTCTAAGAGAGAAAAAAGAAGAAGGTGCAGAAAAATCATACCATCAATCTCAAACTAAAGTAGAGCAAAAGGTTAAAATCAATAAGAGTCAGGCAGAATGTCTCTTTTGTAAGAAGCTGGATCATTGGAAAAAGAATTGCCTAGCTTATATAGCTTCTCTTGACCCAAACAGGCCAAAGAATAAGAGAAATAAGCAACCAATTGCTTCACAAGGTACTTATATGATAACTCCTTGTAATTTCTTTGTTTGTGATACTACTACTTGGGTATTGAATACCAAAAGTCTGATTAATATTGTAATTTATTACAAGAACTGCAGGTCAGTAGAAAATTTAGAAGAGATGAGTGGTTCCTGAACATTGGAGATGGAAGCCTTATTTCAATTCTAGCTTTAAGAATTATACAGCTTATTTTCGAGTCTAATAGTGTCATGCTAGATGAGTGTCATTATTGTTCTTTCTTTTTGATGAAGGCCATCTCTGTAGTCCTTTTGGCCAAACTTGATTTAAGTTTTAATAAAGATGATTTTGTGATATCATTGTGAATGATACTCCAATTATGCATGGATAATTAAACATGGTATATATATATATTATCACAATTTGTTGGTGTAATATACACATCGAACAAACAACCTAGGATAGATAATATCAGTGATTCCTATCTTTGACATTATAGGCTAAGTCATATAAACAAGAACAGGATAGACAGGTTAATCAAGGAGGATGTCGTTAAAAGTAATGATTGTGAATCATTACCGATCTGTGAATTCTGTCTACTTGGTAAGATGACCAAGTCACTTTTTAAGAAAAAAAGTGAACGAGCCAGTGATATTTAGGTTTAATACGTAGTGATGTATGTGGACCCATGAATATAGCTACCAGAGGAGGATACTATTACTTCATTACATTTACAGAAGACCTATCGACGTATGGGTATGTCTATCTTATAAAGTACAAATTCGAATCATTTGAAATGTTCAAATGATTCCATAATGAAGTAGAAAAATAGACTAGAAAGAGTATTAAAACTCTTCGATTAGACTGAAGAGATGAATACATCACCAGTGATTTTCTGATATATCTAGAGGAGAATGGGATTCTCCCTCAGTAAACCTCTCCTGGAACACCACAATATAATGCCGTGTCTGAAAGGAGAAATCGAACCTTGTTAGATATAGTTCGATCCATGATGAAGTTTGCTAATCTGCCAATCATTTTATGGGGATACGCTCTTGAAAGTGCCTGCTATATTTTTAACAAGATTCCGAGTAAGTCTATCGATAAAACTCTATATGAGATATGGACAGAGCGTAGGCCGATGCTCTCATATCTTCGAGTTTGGGGGTGCCCAGCTTATGTCAAACGTTTAAAGACAGATAAACTTGGATCAAAGTCTAATAAATACTTATTCGTAGGGTATCCAAAGGAAACTAAAAGGTACACTTCTACCTCACTGAAGAACAATAGGTGTTCGTCAGCAACAGGATAGTCTTTCTGGAAAAGAAGTTTTTTGGAGAAGAAACTAATGTCAGTAAAATTAAACTAAGTGAAGTTCATGAGGTAGAAGAATCGATACACACAGAATCAAATTTGATTAAAAATCAAATTCAAAGCCTGTAGAGGTACCATTGAGAAGATCTAGTAGAGTACCGCATCAACTGGATAGATACTACAGTTTCTTGATCCGAGATGTTGATCCTATCGAATTAGATGAAAACGATGAGGATCCAATCATCTATATAGAGCCATACAAAGACCCAACTCTCAAAAGTGGCTTAAGGCCATGAAATCTGAGATGGAGTCTA
>KE505798.1:120076-137734 GCA_000441515.1 Elaeis oleifera
TCGAGAGTTAACCTAATCCTAACCCTAGCAGAGCGAGAGGAGGGGGAAGACCAAAGGAAACCCTAACCCTAACCTTAGCAGAGTGAGAGAGAGAGGAGAGGGGTGGAGACATTTATTAGTGACACTAGAGAGGGGGAGCATTGATCGAGCCAGGTGGTGGTGCTCTAGTGGGGGGTGGAGAGGCTTCTTTCTCCATTGTGAGCTTGAGAGGGTGGCAAGTTGCTTCTCTCAAATGTTCGCGAGAGGTTCTCTCTTGAATGATCGTGAGCCTTTTTTGTGGCGGGGGAGGGGGGGTGTTGGGCGTGGTTTATGAATGAATTGGGAGCCAAGGGCGGGGGTTATCATTTGAACTGATAGGGTTTTGGCCTTTTTATGAAGTTGACCGGAGAAACCATCTTGGTTTCCAGTTGGTTTGGTTCAGTATGCCCTTGCCGATACGGCCAACCATGCTTCAAATATTGTACAAAAGTCTGGCAAATCTCTAGAAATGGAGGGTTCAGATCTCGTGGTCATCTCTGAACCAGAGACGTGCGGTTTAGGTCGAGCACATTGGTGTATTGTGTGATGGTGGTTAAAAGGCAAATATTGGAAGTAAGATGGGCATAGGATGAGGCAGCAATGTAATACAATTCTACAATTTTTAGACTTAATTTCTTACCATTCTTGATGCAAAAATGTAGCCTACATTTATGAGATTCTATTTAGTTGTAGAGCATATAAGCCCTGCCAAAGAATGTTATTATTAGCAAGGTTTGCTGTACCGGGCATAGCATATCATATTGGTACCAAATTAGTACATAATCTCATACCATATTGTCACGCTGTATGCCTCACCATCTTGTATTGTACCATATACTGACACTGTAATAGGATAGTAGCGGTATGGGGTCCGATATGACAAAATTGTTAGCTTATGAATTTGTATCCCTTATCATGTCAAATATATGATAACATGACCTTATTTTTCTAGCAGAAAACAAAGAACACATAAAATCCTACAATGAAATATGTCTTTTGGTGAAGATGCAATCGGTATGAACTTTAAGAAAAGGATTCCAACCACAAAGCGAGTTGAAAAAATCCATCATTATCTAATCTTAGTTTGAGTTAGCCAATTTCTTGATCTAGCCTAGTACTGAAATTAAATTTTTTTGGCTTCATTAGCGTTTGTACCTTGATGTTACATTCTTGTATTATATACAAATGCAAAAAAACAACAGCCATTCATTCAATCATCTATGAAGTGTCCAGTAATAATATTTTGAATCCCTGGGATTGATTCTTCTTACACAAATATCATTTAATAATGTTAATTAATTATCCTCAATATAATCTTATTCATTTATGTTGATTATATTTAGATTCCACCAGTAACATTCTAGGATTGGCAAGAAACATTATTAGTTGCAAATGTGCCCGGTCAATCTATGACTCAAATTGTTCATACTTGATTAAACTCAAACAAGACCCCATCTTTGCATTGGGCTTGGGTTCTGTATTTTCCTGCCTAGACCAAAGCCTTCTTCCTTTTGGATCCATCATCTATCCATCTTCCCTATTGTTTCTATCTCATGCATGGGAAGTTTATTTGATCTTGTTGATGAATTTTGATGATCATTCACTTTTCTGAAAAAGGATTGTTATAATCATTCAAGCAATGCTTGGTTGGGAATAAAGCAGGCATAAGACTTAGAAATTAGAGGCAAGTCTTTTTCCTATTGAATGGCTTTTGCAATACAGGCGTAAGCAAGAAACAGTTGTGCTGCTGAAATTAGAAAGAAAACAGACCAATCAAAAGTATTCCATAAATTATGGCCAAACAAAATAGGAATAACTTACTATTCATATTCTTTTCTAATTCCCGAACCAAAGGCTACATCTGACATAAAATCATGATGTATTTAATTTACTTATTGCAGCAATTAAACTGTTAAATTTTTGAAAAAGCCACTTTTTTTAAAGGGTGGAGTAGGTATTTGAAAAGTTCAGAACACTTTACAATAATTTACTCCAAGTTAAGATCAATTAATTTATTTATTCTAGACTGATTTCTTCCATAAGTAGGACTTGTCATGGTGTGAGTTCCTTGGTGATCTTTTTGATGTTTTTTTAAAGAAATAATGGTTTGATATCTTCCATAGTTTATACAACATCTCTTTAGCTGTTATGTGGGTTCTTAATAATTACTGTTCTCATTTTTGCATTGGTGATTGGTAGCATAGTTTTCTTATTGTTTCCATTGGTTTATGGTATCCAAGTATCGGGTACCATATCGTTCAGCCACTGGTATAGTGGTACCAATTTGATCCCATACTGAGACACGGTACGGGGTGGCATACTGGTTAGCATCTTCTTTATTTCTTTTTGTTTTTTTTTTCTAATTTTTCTTACTCATTCTTTTCTCTTTCCACTTATTATTTTGATGATTATGGTTGTTTCATTTGTAATTTTGATGTTGTTGTGATGCGTTTTGGTCGTGAAATGGAACTTAGTTGCATGGTTTTTGGTTACTCCCAAGAAACTTAAACTAGTTCCTCTATATGTTCTTTTTGACCAATGCTAAATTGTTGATAGGACACAATGGGGAGAAATGGCATGTGCAAGAAACAAACAAAAGTAATAACATAGTCATAGTTAAGATCCAACGAAGATTTTGAATTACACAGATCTTGGCCATCTCATATGTTGGTGGTACAAAAATGGACCAAGATCTTGGTTTATCTCAACCAAAACAACTAAGACAGAATTTGTTGTTCTTAATCTTAGATCTCATTTGATATTATAGTAATCAAGATATAGGGTACATCCAAGTTTAACTTCCATATAAGAAATATGTTAATTGTTTAATAAGGTATTGGAGTGCAACAACACAGTTTTGTGGGAAAAGATACCAGATGTGGCTATAGTGGACCAAAAATGAAAGTGGATTTCCTTGACTGTTTTTGACTTTGTTTATTGAAAGTTTGAAACATCATAACATGACTAAATGGGAGAGTGTACCACAATGGAGTGGAGGATCTCCCGATAGCTGTTTTCTTTGACTTTGGCCACTAAAAGACTACAACTTTATAGAAAATATATTTTGAAAGAGAATGAGAAAACTACCCTTTTTACTTTATCCATTAGAAAATCATGATAAAATGATGGACGGGTGTATTTTAACAGTGGGATGGACAAAAGAAGGGGGCTTCTCCCTTTATAGACTCGTTTGGTTCGCGGAAAGAATTTTACCTTACTGGAATATTTTTCTTGAAAGCTGATGCCTAAGTATATAATACTTGGGAAAGTAGTTTTTGCATGTTTGATTGATCATGAGAAAATGGCATAGGAAACACTCTTTTTAGAACGACTTATGTTTGGTTGAGCATCTGCTTTCCTAGGAAAGTTATGTAAAATACCTGCTATGCTCTTACTAAAGGGATTACAAGGAAAAAACATCACCTGCATAATTTTTAGAATCAGATACTTGGAACACCAAGGTTTGGAGGTTTTGAAGGTTCAACACCAAAATAATCAAAATATATTTTAATAGCTATTTTTAAATATTTTTAACTATTAAAATTACCACAATTTATAGTATATCTTAATAGCTATGTTCAAATATTTTAAATCTCAAAATATTTAAAAATATTTTTGATTCAAAAGTACCTATTAAAAATATCTTTTGGGTTGAATTTTTAGTTAATAGTTAGACAACTTTATTTTGTGATAATTTTAAATAGTTATTAATATACTTTTATATTAAAATTACCCTAGCTTCTTTATGTTGTGGTAATTTTAGTTAGTTTAAGACTAACTAATAAAAATAGTAATTAAGAAGATCATGATGGCTTAATGGCATTCTTGGAAAAGAATCTACTACCATAATTTCCATCTTGTGAGAAAGTGGCTTTCCCATGCCTCACATGGGTTTTCTTTCTGATGAAATGTGGGAATCTTATTCCCAGAGAATGCCTACCTCCCCATCTCTCTCCTTTGAAAACTCCAACCAACCATGAGGCATTATTTTCATTTTCCTGTTAACCACACTTTCCTCCCACCTCTTACTGCAAACCAAATGAGTCCTATATAGATGTATATAGATAAATGTTTTTTGCCAAGCCCAAGCTTGGAGATCAATAATATTTTCACAGTCTGTCTTGTTAGAGGCTTGTTGGACAACTTCATTTGTTCAGTATGCTTTTTATTCTCATCAATTGACAATCAAGCAGGGCAAACTTTGACTTTTCCCAACTACAAGGAGACCTATGTGCTAATTTTATAAATAATGTTCTATATTCTTCTGCATGATATTACTAGAACTCAACCTGATCCAATTGCCCAGGGTATTATCTATTATGTCATATTTTTGCCCTTCTATATGAGTATCTGAAGGAGGTACAGTCATAGAGACCTGCTTGTGAAGGTCTGAAAAGAAATCTATGTTTGTAGCTTGTTCCTCCTTTCTTCTTAATAGAGGGGAACAAAAGGCATGATTACCTTTTGGGTTGAGAAACAAATCAAGCAATGATCAAGAGATTATTTTTCTGTTAAATTCAATTTTCTTTTATCCAGTTTCTGGACACTACTTTACTTGTTCAACTATGACCATAAGTTAGCTTCCATATAATTGTAGGTCAAATTGATAATTTTGTAACTTAATTGATTCTTGAATCATCTAAAATAATTTAAGACTTTTAATTGCTCACATAAGGTTCATCAACATTCTTGCTTTACCCGTGGGACAACTTATGAACTTAATAACATGCATGACTATTTAAGACTGCAGATAACCATACAAAATAACCTTATAAAAAATGATGAATTTTCCAAATTACATTTATTAAATCATAAATCATGTTTAAACTATTCTTAGACCCCTTTTTTTTGCATAATCAAAATAGTTATCAGTTGATCACCTAATGTAATTGAATGTTTATGATTTCTCAAATTTTTCTAAGGACCTATGTGGTTGTGTGTTAATGTCATATTTGTTGTGCATTGGAAGATCTCGGGTACTTAAGCAGGGTCAAGGAACCCAAAATATATCTTTTGGCTAGCAATGTCCTGGTTATATATATATGTATGTATGTATGTATGTATGTATGTATGTATATAATATTTTTGTGTTCCTTTGTGGGTGTTTGGTGATTGAGCATGCTCTAAAAGGACAACCTAACCAGTTTGTAAGATCTAAAATGGTAGGTTACTAGGAAGTCCTCTTATTATTTAGTTGGTTGAAGCATTGCCAACCTCTTCCTTACACACTAATATTTCTACTTTTTGGAGAACATATGGCCTTCAGGTTTTCATAGTTCCTTTATCAACTTCTTAGCTCATCAAGTTTTCTTCAGGCATGATATTCATGTTTATCATGCCTTGGCATCCAAAACCCTTGTATCTTATAGAATCAAAGAAATATAAGGGTTTAAACATGATCTTTGAAACAAAAGAAAAAAATATCGCTTCACTAGCAATGAAGTCAAATATATGTAAGGGCATGATCCACTGAATCAAACCGTATTCTTTGTGCATCTTGGAGAAGAAAACAGGGACATATGAGGAATTAAAAGGTAAGTTTCTTGAATATAAAATGGAAAAAGATAATTGAGGTTTAATTACAAACAGAATGGGCTGTGGGAATTGTCATGGCATGGCTGGTAAATTGTCCTCAATTTTTTTAAGAAGAAATTTCTCTAGAGTATGCTTTTTTCATATTTAAAAGACCAAATTTTCATTCTTCAGCTATATATAGGATCAGCTGATCTTGCATTTCCATGGAGGGATCAGCTCACTGAATTGCGAGTTCCAGCCCCAATCCCCATTTCATAGAATAGTGGCCAACAAAGTTTGGTTTAAAATCTATGGCTCTTCACCCAAATCATAGTTACTCCTATGGAAATGAACTATATTTGGTTCCTTTTGTGGTATGGTGATTCCTTTATTCTTTAACAAGATTGTCGAAGTAACTGAACACTCCCTAGTCCCTACTGCTTCCTTCACTCTACACTACAATGGTGGGGAATGGAAGAGATTATATTGGTGAGGCTATGACATGGATGGAAACAATGTGACACGGTTTCCTTGAAGTCTAGGAAATATTGAATATTTTGATGTTATAGAAGAGAGACTCCAGTAAACAAGATCAAAGATGAGCTGGTAAATTGTTTATTTGGATAAACAACTTGAGTTTTCAGCTTTTCTTCTATCTATATCCATATCATAGGGTATGGATTTTGGCTAATATAAGAAATTAGGGAGAGCCTTTTTTCCTTTCAATGTCAAAAGTTCTCATGTGGGTCATGAGTCCAGGTTCATGGACCATTATTTGCAATCGATAACTTCCTTGAATCTGGCCAAGCATTTATTTTACTCTTAGTTCGGTTAGCGTGAATTAATTTTTGGACTCTTCAAGATACGAGACTTTATAGAAATCCAAGCATCTTAAGGACTATACCAAGGTTCACCGTACCGGTGCGTACTGCCTTATACAGGCATATCATATGCATCAGTGCTGAACCGATAATCAATGCAGGAGGCATACTGCGTGTCAGTATCCCACACCGACCCATACTATATTGTACCAACATGGTACCAATATGGGCATTGAAACAGGTATTTGCAAACTTTGGACATACCTTTAAGGCTAACCTTAGAAAGGTTACTGTATGAACTGGTCATCATGATACGATGCTTCATTTTTTGCATTCACATGTCTAAGTGAATTCTTGTGTCCTTTGAAAAAGAAGCAATGGAGCCCAGGGGGAAATCAGTGTGTAAGTGTTATAAATATATGGTGGTAATGTAGATGCACACAATAAATGACCTTTAATAATAGCTGTATTTCTTTATCACACTCTTTCTGCTGTATATTTATTACTTGTATGGAATATAGACTTACGCTTAAATTTTTGTGGTTCATTTTTGGTTCTCAAAATTCCCTTTTCTTTTCTATTTCTTTGAATCTATTTACTTTTCTCTTTTTGGAGTGAAGATTTCCTTGACCTCGAAGGTCAGATCACCAGCAAAATGCTTATTTACCACAATGTTAGAGTACTTCATCATGGATGATTACAAGTAATAAAGATTTTGTGAATCTATGCAATGTGATACATAACCAAGTTAGTCCCTAGGTTGCTTATGCATTGATGATCCCGAAGAAAAGAAAACATGAAGATTGATGACAATATTAATTGTGCCAAACTCATTGTATCTTTAAATTCATGATATTTTCTATTCTGTGATTCTGGTAATGAGATATGCATACGGACACATATGCATGGTTGACTATCTGTCTATGCATAAACAGTCTGTCAGATTGTCTGATTTAAATCAGCTATTTTCAATTAACTTTGTTAGAAGTTCAGACCTTATGCCTTCATCATTAGGAATTTAGGATATGCTACTCCAGATTTCTTTCATCACGTTCCTGTTGGTACTGTACACTTTTACCTTGAAGTTAATTATAGCAATGGAGTGTACACGGATTCCCTGGATCCTTGTAGTGCATAAACACATTTTCAGAACCTCATGCATAAATACTTACCAGACAAGAAAGTTATCTGTAAATGATTCCTAAAGAGGGAAACATAGCATGAATTTCAGTAGAAGTGCATCAACCTCAATATATTTTGTTCTTTTCTCTGTAGTAAGAGTTCATACTGGTTGATAAATGTTGTTTGCATGGATGGCTGGATTCATTTAATGTAGTACTTACACATAATTATATGTATGTATGCTGGTAAACATGCACGAGCCGCTTTAGTATTAATATTGTTAGGTGCACTTCAAAAATTAATCTGTGCTTGTATGTAGTGACTTTTGAATTTTCCTTCTCTTCTTGGCTAAATGGCTCATATTTGCAATTAGTGCATAATGTCATGAAGCTTGATTTAGTTAACATTGTTTTCAAACAGTTATAACAACAAAGAAATTGCATTGAATTGCGGTAACATGTTGAGGGAATGCATCAAATATCCAACGCTTGCAAAGTAAGATATTTAAATATTTGGTTACCTAGTTTGCTTTTAGTCATCAGCCATTATATTCATATCTGGTGTTGATATTATTATATTGGGATGTACAAATGAGAAGTTAGTTATCATGCTGAACATATATCAAGTATTCTGATGAGTTTGATGGCTTAGTTCTGACCTAGTTTTGAGGATATGATGCATATTGTGCATGTATTAAAATTTTACCTCTTATAGAATGTGCTAGTAGGCAGAGTAAATGAGGACTAAATGACCTTTTTGAGGATGCTGGCTAGGATTCCAAGCATTGTCTGAATCTTGTCGAATTTCTAGTTGTTATAGTTGTTACTTACAGTGTTTTTTATAACAGTCTTTCTTCTTTTATCTATAAATGGTTGGATCTTTCTTTGTATGACTGAACCTTTCTCTTGAAGCATCTTCATATAACCAACAATTAGATGACATAATCCTGATTTATGCTTGTTTAGCAGTTAAATGCAGTTCTTTGCAAAACTACTGTAAGTACATTATATTGACACCTCTAATTCATTCTCTTGATTTGAGACTAACACATATGATGCTGATTCATTTGTATACTGATTGAAACAATTAACGTAGAAAATTTCACGGTCATAATTTCCCTAGGAGTTTAGTTTTTGAACCGTAGTCAAAAAATATTTTAGATGTTTACACTGATCTCAGACTAAAACAACATAAAATGGAAAAACTGATCATTTAATTTCCCCTTCACGACTACAGTAATGGAGGATATTTTATTGTCACTTTCCCTAATTCATCAAATGCTGTTGGAAAGTTAAGGCCTCTTGTTTTGTGCATATATGAATGAAAATCCTAGGTACCTTGTTCTTAGCATTGATATTATTTGCCAGTTTTCCAATTGTAAACGCCAACTCATTTAAATCATCTTACTTAGTCTATGTTGAATGCTGATATGTGCATGTGTATGTTAGCACATTTCCTTTTGCCTGTCAATGTTTTGTTAGCTTACAGCTCATTGTACGAATTCTATAATTTATTTCATCATTTCATGTCTCCCATGAATGATTTAAAGCTGTTTTAGTATTGTCTATTATAGTGAATGACACAATTCAATTGAAAAAGGAATGTTAGACTATTACTTAAGACATAATTGATATTAGTTACTCTAAGAACTATCTGGATGCGCCTATGCATCTGATGCTAAAACAGATAGATGTTGACGTGCTATAGGCGGGGGTGGCAATTGGGTCGGGTCGGATATAAACGGGTTGGATCAGATACGGGTTGAGTCAAAAAACTTTGAATCCGGATCCGATTTGTTTATTTAAACAGGTCAAATTTTAAAATCTGAACCCGACCTACTTAATAAACAGATTATCCAACCTGACCTATTTATGACCCGTTTATAACCCATTAAAAGAATAAAATCCAACCCATTTACCCATTTTTTAAAAATAAGAGAAATAAAAAAGGCAAGAAAATAGGGAACTTCTTGGGGCTCGAGTTCAATCGAGGAAGGATTCACTAGCACTCCGACGAAGAACTCGTCACTTATCTCCCATCCACCCTCCGATCCTCCATGAATCAATGAAGCAATCATCAGAAAATCACCGCAAGAAGCATTAAAGCCGCGTAGGGCCGGAGCAGAGGCGGAAGGGTTTGGCGTCGTGGTAGCACTCCCGGTCCCCGCCCACCATTCTTTACGACGGATCTGCGGGAACTGGTTAGAGAGAAGCTGGCAGTGGGATCTGCAAGCGGCTCTTCCCGGCACGAGGCGGTCGAGGGCGGTGACTGGCATATGGCCTAGGGCTTCTGGTGGACATTAGTAGGGGGGATTTCAAAGCCACCACCATGGGCACGTGGGGTCGAGGGTGAGTAGTCAATGACACGGGGTCGTGACCGAGAGCGGGACCTTCCTTGCCGACCTCTCTAGTAGCATCGATGCTGCTCTCGCCGCCTCTTTGCCCTTCGCCCATGCCGTTCTTGGCATCGTCTCTTTGGCTCTTTGCAACCCCTCATCCCCGGCCTCCCCAATGGAAACAAATAAAAAGAGAGACTCAAACTCAAGGATGGGAGAGGGGAGGAGAGAGAGTGTGTGAGATGGAACACGAAAGCGGGGGAAGTGGGGAACGAGATAGAGATGAAGTGGAGAACATGGAATCCAAAAAAAAAAATTGCGCACTGGCTGGCAATGGGAATGGTCTTAATGTGTAATTTTAATTTTAAACTATTTCGTATAAATTCAAATGGCTGCTCAAATTTTGCCATAGGCCCATGGGCCACAGTCCAAGTAGTTTAATAAAAATCATAAACAAGTTAAACAGGTTGGGCATGTTGAGAAACTTAAATCCAAACCCAATTTGTTTAATAAATGGGTTAAACAGGTCGATCCGTTTACGACTTGAACCCGTTTAAGTCAAACCCAAATCTGTTTAAGATGGGTCGAACATGGGTCAGGTTGAGGGTCGGATCATATTTTGCCACCCCTAGCTATAGGACCTTTTTGTTTCACTGATATGAATCCTGTGTTGAAGATTTGTTGTGCTTATTTGGCTGTTCTGCGCCACGACATCTTAGATGTAGAATCTCATTATTATCATGTCATTAGGATGATGACTAGGAATCTTGGTGCAGTTCATTTTGTCTCTTTAAGCATTCTCATTGCTTTCCCATTGCTTCTAATTCTAAAATCCTG
Organism: Elaeis oleifera; assembly: GCA_000441515.1. Taxonomy (NCBI): domain Eukaryota; kingdom Viridiplantae; phylum Streptophyta; class Magnoliopsida; order Arecales; family Arecaceae; genus Elaeis; species Elaeis oleifera. The sequence goes on from KE505798.1 coordinate 130,724, forward strand.
CAAACATTTTCCTATTGCAAGAATTTTTCTAGAGATTTCCATTGCCAAACAACTTTCATCTTCATGCATTAAGTGTATTTCCTCATTTGATATTTAATATCTGGGTTTTACTTCTTGATAATGGAGTCGCATCAACAGAGTTAACATATATGAAGAAACATATTTATTTGATTTCATTCTTAGTTTGCACCACCCTTTATCATCCTATGACACATAGGTTTTGATTTTTCATGCATTTTGATTTTGTAGTGCTCTTTCAGATATCTATTGGAATCAAGTAGCTTTGAACTGTTCTTCAAGTATGTCGAACTCCCAAACTTTGATATTGCTTCTGATGCTCTTGCCACGTTCAAGGTCAGTTCTTCTACCTTTGTTTGCTTTGGGACAATCCTTTAGATATAAAATATCCCACTCACGTGTTCGGAAAGAAATGTATGGCAGGACTTGCTTACTAAACATGAAACTGCAGTTTCCCAGTTCTTGAGTTCCCACTATGAACAGGTTGGCCAATAAATTTATTTTACTATATTCTAGTTTATGCATGCTCAATTTCTACTCAAGATGCTGATTAGGTTGATCTAATGGAAATTTAATGCTGCTAGTTTAATAGTCCCAGCATGAAACACTTAATGTTTGTAAAATATTTCATGCAAATAATCTGATTAGAGAATGTTATTCCAGTTCTTTGAGCTCTATGAAAAGTTGTTGACATCTACAAACTATGTGACAAGAAGACAATCCTTGAAGGTTAGGCAGACAACTGATCTACATGTAGCTTTTATTATCTCCTTGAAAAGCAAGTTGATGATAGTTTGTTATGTGTTAGTTTCTTTCGGAATTCTTTTGGAGCCTCCAAATTCGCAGATAATGAAGCGCTACATTCTGGAAGTTCGATACTTGAAAATTATGATGGCACTTTTGAAGGTACTAATGTCTTCCCCCAACATCCATGTCTTTTCTTTAATGCTTAATCTAATATATATTGCTAAAGTTAATTGTATGTAGGAATATTTTCATGTCATATTTCTATATTATATTGTATTTGGGATGTCAATGCATCAAAGTTCAGTGCAAAGAGCAAAGCATAGAAGATGATTAGATGAATATGCTTTCACAAAGCATATTCACCTTATTTTGAGAATGGCAGATGGGTTCCCAAACCAAGAGAACATATAAAGTTGGCATTTGCCTTCTTTGAGTGAAAATATGAAATCCATTCATTTCTTGCATGCTTTGTATTTTCATTTCCAAAATTTAACTAGGGGACGCCATACAGCTGCTAGCCTGCTAGGATCAGATATCGTACTGTGGTTTCCTAGCAGTTTCATAGCAGCCTTTGGAACACACTTTGTATGTTGAAGTCGAAAGTTGTCTCTTTCTTGTTATATATCTACTGTTTTACAAGAATTCTGTCTATTATCAGTTGTTTGTTCTATTTATTGTTGATTGTGTGCAAGCACCCATTTAAAGTATTGATTATGACCTATAAATACTTATTTGGCTTTCGCAAAATTTAGTTATTGTGTGGTGTCAGATGCTATGATATTTGAAGCAAGAAAGGAAGGGGACTTGGATCTACTAGATTGATATGGCTTAACATGATTTGGACAATAATAAGGTATTTAGTGGTTCCTTTCCAGAACTTGAACTTTAAGAATTCTTACAAGAAAAGTTGATATTAGGAAGCACAAACTGGTCTATGTTTCGACTGTCTTGGATTGTGATTAAGCTTGCTATTCAAGGGAAATAAATTTTGAAGGAACTATATACAAGAAATGGCTTGTGATCGGAGTTTAAGATCAAAGGAGTATTGAAGGAACTATATACAAGAAATGTTTTGTGATTGCTTATGATTAAGCATTAGTAGAAAAAGGAAGCTGGATCAAGGTTTAGTAAAATATTTGGTCATTAAGGATTATAACTTGCAGATTAGTGAATAGAGACAAGAGACAAAACTAATATGGACTAGAGGATAAGATAATATGGATGATATTTGTGGCATCGGACTCCAAAAGCATAAGCATGCACCTCGGCTTTGAATGTTTTATCTTTTGGTCCATCATGTTGCACAATAAGATAAGAAAACAAGAACTTTTATTGGTAGAAATGAGGCAGTCCCCATTACCAACGATAGTAAGAACATCCAACTACAGCAACATTAGCCATCAAAGCAGAGGAAAGAAATTGGATGAAATGGTAGAAGCAGAGAGGGAAGAGGCTGAGTTAGCCATGAAGTCTGCGAGTCGATTGCCTTTTGATTGACATGAGTAGCCTGGGAGTCAAGAATGAATCTAGTGGGGCAGAGTATACCTCTGAGGTGTGGATGGTTTTGAGTTGAACTCCTTGTTTATCCAGGAGATTACTGTTGCTGAATCTCCTTCAATCCATACCTTCTCAACATGAAAGTGTTGGGTGGCAACTTTAATCCCCATCTAAGCTGCAATAAGTTTAGCAAGTTGCACAGAATAGTGATGAATAGGAGCAGCATCAGCTAGCAAGAAATGCCTTTAAATTATTATCTAATGCCTTATAATGTAGAGAGGATTGAGTTTCAAAAGAATTATTATCCAGAGCCCTTTAAATTATTACTACAAAGGAAAAGAGAAAGGAACAAAACTTTATACTCCTGCTAGGGAGAACAGAGAGAGAGAGAGAGAGAGAGAAGGGGGGCAGGGACAGAGAGATGGAGGGTGCCGACTTGACTAAAAATTTTCTAATTTAAAAAGGGGCCCCCTCCAGGAGCCCTAGTTCAAATGAAACAGGGGAACTGGAGGCGGACCCCCTCCTGCAGCTCCTCGGCCATCTTCAGCCCTCCACTGGCCCCTATGAGACATCCACCACCCTCTCTTCCTCTCTTTCTCCCTCCCCCCACCCTCCCTTCCTCTCTTCCTTCTTTCCCCTCCTTCATCGGTTTCTCAATTTCATTGCTGGCCATCCCAGTCGGCTGCTAGTATGGCTTGGTATGCCCGAACCGAGTAGTTTGGGATCGTGCCACCTTCCTTGGTAGGGAGATTCAGCACAGTGTGGGGGGAGAGAGGGGGAAGAGCAAAGTCCAGTCTTCTGGTTACAAACTGCTATAGTAACTCTAAAATGTTACAGCGGGGATGTGAAGCTCTCCAAAACCATGAATTCCCGATTAGAATTGTAATGATTGATGATAATATACTAGTGAATACATATTATACCCTTCCAAGTGTAGCAATGTTCTTGGCATACCTTTTTACCAAATATCATCTATTTTTATGTCAGAATACTTATCTTGAGTTTTACAAATCAGTATTATTATTGTTGTTAGTTTGTATTTTAATGGAGCTATGCTGATGCAGGATTCAAGCAAAAATATCCAGATTTGTGCATTCCATATTTTTAAGGTATGTTTATTGAGCAGTGCTATTTATACTTATTATAAATTTTACTTAAGGTTTGTATTCCCTTATATTCCACAAAACCCTTGGTAGTGTCTACTTTATTCTGAAAAAAAAGGAATTTTAATCTTCTAGCCTACTACTGTATGTAATGCAAAAGCCTCAGAATGCAGCACGATGCTGTAACCTGAAGCTTTCACATGAGGCTTATTTTAGTATAAGCAATAATAAGATCGGAATGCACCCCATGTGGAGCATGATTCTAGTTTCACAAGGAATCCTGTTTCTCATAGTGTGTTGTTTTAGCAATGCTTTATTTTTTTAATATAAATTTGGAAGCTCCTGGTGCATGTATTTAAAGAACTGCTGCTCAAAAGTTTTAGTTTGACTTAGCTTGGCCTGTGTTATCAAGAATGCTGCCTCGGTGGTTCGGTGGTCTACCTCGGCACTGAGAGAAACTAGACTGCCTATGTAGTGGCCAACTAGGCATTGCTACATTAAAGGATAAATACATTCCATTCAATTCTTGTACTTTCTTGCTTTATTTTATTTTCACTATTATGACTTAAATAAACTTATTTAGTGAAATAACATAATTTAAGACTTTTTTCACTTTGCTGATTCCTCGCCACATCTTCCTAACCCAACACCTCTCTCATCTCTTGATGATAGGGCAACCCAGTAGCCTTCTACCAGCTGTTATTGACCCACTTGCCTGTACCCCATTGACTGGAGGCTCTCGTGGAGTGCAGCAGCCCTCAAATAGGCTTGTCACCAATTGTCCATAGTCTAAAGGCCCTAAAAGCTTTTCTTGTACTCACTTTTTACTTTTCCTATTTTCTTCTTATGTTACTCTTCTCCTTTCTTATGTGGAAGAGCACTTTTACTCTTCTTCCTCCCTTTCTCTTCCTTTCATCCCTATTTTTGTCTCTTTTCTATTTTTTCTCCTAGCTGCAATTTTTTTAAAATGCAAACATGGAATTTCAGTCGCGACCCATAAGCTGTAGATTTTTTTCTTGATTTGTCAAATTTTACCTTCAGTAGGGCTGCAAATGAACCAAGTTGCTCATGATTAGCTTAGGCTTGGCTCAATAATTACTCGTTCAAGCTCAGCTCAACTAGAAATAAGCCGAGCTCAAACATTTTTTAGAGATTGGCTCCATAATGATGGAACATAGGCTCTGTTTGAAAGCAGTGAAAAGCTCAGGTCAAAGCTTGAGTTGGGCTTGAGCACTTTGTCTAAAGCTTGGCTCGAGCTCGATTCAAGCCCAAGCAGCTGTTCAAATATACGAAGCCGAACCGAGCAGCCTCATACTTGACTTTGCTTCGCTCTTGTGCACCCCTCCTTTGCAAATTTACTTTACTATGTGATTTTGTTATCACCTAGCACTCCTATATTTGACTTGGTTGATTAATATGTGATGAAATGTCGCCATTTGCTTGATTGATTTTGACACCTATGATTCTATAATGGTGGATTTGATTTTTTACATGATTTGAAAGAAAATAAGGTTGATTGCGATATTGTTGGCCTCTTTTTTTTGTGCCCTTTTGAAAGATGGACTGCCTAGCTGCTTTGACCAGTCTAGCTTGGCCTGCTTGATGACTCACAGCCATCCATGCTTCTCCCATTACATGTACCAATTTCTAATTTGATGTTTAGCTGGATTGTAAAATTTACTTTTACTATGTGGTTTGTTATCACCTAGCACTCCTATATTTGACTTGGTGGATTAATATGTGATGAAATGTCACCATTCGCTTGATTGATTTTGACACCTATGATTCTATAATGGTGAATTTGATTTTTACATGATTTGAAGAAAATAAGGTTGATTGTGATATTGTTGGCCTTTTTTTTTGTGCCCTTTGAAGATGGACTGCCTAGCTGCTTTGACCAGTCTAGCTTGGCCTGCTTGATCACTCACAGCCATCCATGCTTCTCCCATTACATGTACCAATTTCTAATTTGATGTTTAGCTGGATTGTAAAATTTTGCAAAGGGCTGTGCGTAATTTCCCTGATAGTTCATGTTGCGTACTCATCACTTTTCCATGTCTTATTACTCTGTCTATGCCTTCTAGTTATTTAGTTTATACTTTATTTATCTATATTTGGTCACCCTTCACCTGTTCACCAAAGGTACTACCATTTTGCAACTGAAACATATGAAACTATGGCCTAGGAAGACAGTACTTTCCAGTCTGTGAGTAAAATTGATTATATTTTTTGAAAATCTCAGTAGTTCATGAGATCTTAACCTACAACATGTGTTTCTTATACACTTCTTTTATGGCGAGTTAGGTATTTGTTGCTAATCCAAATAAGCCACGTGAGATCATTGAACTCTTGGCAAACAATCATGCAGAATTGCTGATGCTACTTCACAGTCTGCCTACAAGCAGAAGTAAGTTTTGCTTTTGATCATGTTATCTATCCAAGACATTCAGGCAGGCACACATATAACTACATCTTTAATCAAAAAATTTAAATCAACTGATGGAAAATATGATAATGTGAATTAATAATAGTTTGGTGATCGTATAACTGGAATCTGTATTAGCAAGGTTGACAGCTGAAAAGTAAGCAATTAAATGGCTATTTATCAACTTCGCAAAGGAAAAGGGAAAAAAGGTTGGTTATAGATCCACATGGTCTTAATTAACATATAGTTTCTAGTTCAGGTCTTCCACTCTCTCTCCCCTCCATGGTAGTGAATGATGTTTGTTGTGCCCAATTTGGTCCACACTTGTTATACAGTGCTGGCATCTACACTGTCAGTGGATGTTTTAAAATAGTGAATCCTACTTTAAATACTTCTAAAATTTTATGCTATATTGCTCACTTTGTTTTTCCTTGAAGTACCAACACTCTCTTCTTTTTCTGTTTTTTTTCTTTTCTTTTTTTTTGCCCAAGAAAATTTTCCATATGTTTTCCCTTTGAGTAACAACACTTGACATTTCACATTGGTATTGTTATAGGCTTATAGTTCTCTGATACTGGAAGGACCCAATATGAAGACACCCACCTGCACCCATTTATAAAAGTCCATGTAGCATAAACCTTTTGTTGATGAAAAGGAATATTTTGACATATTATCACATCACACTTATCTTTTCATATATGATGGTTATTTCCAGGGTTCACTGAACCGCTCCCAACTGAGCGGTTCAAGGTGTGCCAAACCGTATTGATGGCCTTGCCGATATGATTCTACCGTGAAAATCGGAACACCAATAGGAGGGAGAAGGAAAGAGATGAAAAGAGAGAGGGGGCAGAGCGAAGGAGAGGGAGAGGGATAGAGACCCTCCAAAACATGGTTCGCCGTGCCGGGCCGAACCGCCCGGTACATGGCGTACCGAGCCGGACCGGCGCCTTACCGGTCCAGTTCAGACTTTTTTTTGAAACCCCCCCGAACCGTCCCGGTTCGGTCCGGTTCGCGTCCATACCGCCCAAAATCGGGCGGTATGGTCGGTTCGGTACTGGTTCGGCGTGAACCGAACCGTACCGACAGGAAAAAATGGTGAGAGGGGAGGAAGGATGGGGGGGTGGGGTCGGAGAGTTTTTAAATTGCTGAGAGGCATTAGAGTTCTTTGAGAAGTCTCAGAGAACTCCCGAAGCATATGAAGGTCTCAACGAAACCGTT